>JAOEHI010037031.1:0-22902 GCA_025447815.1 Percopsis transmontana | reverse complement strand
CTGCGGGGCGCGGGCGGCTGTCCTTGCGTGGGAGCGACCGCTCGGTGCGCGAGCGAGAGCGCGAGAGAGAGAGCGAGAGAGAGAGAGAGAGAGAGAGAGAGAGAGAGAGAGAGAGAGAGAGAGAGAGAGGTGTAGCCGTCATCAGTATTCCGGCCTTGTCGCTGTCTCCAGCCAAGACAAATGAGAGCCAGCATCAGAGAGGAAGTGGATCAGCTCTAAACACACTCTCCCCCGCAACCTCTCTCTCTCTCTCTCTTTGTCTCCCCCGCCCCCCATTCCCTCCATCGAAAGAAGCTGCAGTAAGCGCTACACTCTATAAGGACGGACACACACACACACACACGCACGCACACACACACACCCGACTGCAATTTTCGTTAAAACCTAACATTTTTGGGTGAGGCACTATCTCCCCAAATCTTTTGAGGACTCTAGCTGCTGAGATTTGTGATAACACAGGCCTGACCTCGGCCCTCCACGCCAGTGAGACCCCAGGGTCAGAGGCTTAGCCCTCCATCCGGCCAGCGAGCCCCCCTAGGTGAAGACAAACCATCTGCCGTCATGAAGTCTTTAAACCCGGTGGGTTCTGAGCAATAACGAAAGAGGTGGATTATCCTATTGGTGGAAAAGGCTGCCACTGTGGGGGTTGGGGGTGGTGGAGGGGGGCAGTGGGAGGAAAGGGAGGGGGGGGGGGTGGATTCGCCTTGGGCTCCTTTCAGACAAGACCTGCCTCTGATAATGTCCAAGTGGTAAAGCTTAGTGTTGTGTGAAGGGGGGTAGTCTAGTGGTCTAGGTGCTGGACTCCCAGCCAGAAGGTCATGGGTTCAAGCCCCAGAGTTCACCTACCTGCTACCTTGAGTAAGATGTCTAACCCCTATCTGCTTTATGTAATAGCAGCATGTAATTGCAATTAAAAGCATCTGCTAAATGACCTAATTGCAATACTGTATGTGGTATTTAAATAGCCTATAAGCATACAATTAAAGAGATAATTGTATGTATGTATAGAAAACATACACAAACATTGTGTGTGTATATACAGTTCATTTATATCCTGTACATTTTACCCATATGTGTAACACAAATCTATTAATTCATTTTACCAGTGGGAGTTACACTACATAAGTGTTACAGGACGGTGTGAATGGGTCTGGGACCAGCAACCCAGTACTCGTGAAACAGCTCTTGTTAACTGCTTCCCTGTATGTATCTTGTAAAGCAGCCTTGATGTCTCCATGACATCACCATGGGCCACCCACCAGCACAAGCCTTTCAGTATCTCTCTCTCTCTCTCTACAGTGCACACATAGCGGTGCACTCCGTAAAGATTCCATCCACTCCAGCTCGGCCTCTCTGCCTACCCACGCTGGGTTTTCCTGCACTGATTACTGTTTGTTCATACAAAAACAAAACCCACCATCGTGGCTCGGATGGATGATTCTGACAGGGAATACAGGAAACAAACATTTGTCTGTCTTTCTCCTTCTTTCTATCTGGTTGATAATTGGCAAACACATCAGTCGGGGAGGAGGCGTGACGCCAGAGAGAAGGGAGAAAAACTTCAACACCCCATATAGTCACATCTCCCTCTCTCACATCCCCTGTTTCTCTCTCATTCTCTCCCCGCTGTTGTGAACGGACCTTCTTAATGTTAATGCCTGAAAATAACCTTTTTAATTAAAGGGTTTGCCTACAGAGAATGGCTGCGTACTGAATTAGCCTCACAGCTGTTATTTAGTCGTCCAGTGGGGAGAAATGATAGCAGTAGTTATTTCAACAACAACTTTCAACAACAACTTTTCTCAACATTAAGGCCTGGTCAAACAATCTGATTGGTTGAAACTCATTCTAACTGTTGTGTTACCGTATATCTCATGGCTCATTGTTTTGTCTTCATGCTGTTAAATAACCTTGTTTTGTGGTTGGATAGCAACAAGACACTTGTAGTCCCATAAGAAAATACAGTATATTTCCCCATAAATTTTTTTGTATGGGGTGTAACTACTTTATTTCCCTCTATTTATACATCTCTGTCTGTCTCTCCTTCTCTGACTCCCTCTTGACGCCACATAGACAGAATCTGTTACCTGTAAATAAGCTTAAATAACACTATGGAGCACAGAGGATTTGCACACACACATTATCTCTCTATCAAACACACACACCTAGTTGTGTAAAATGTTTTCTTAAGGCTTGTCTTGACTTAGCTCTACTATGCTGTTAGGCATTCCTTGGATACAAGGTAATGTGTGTGTATTTACACAAAGATTGGGCAAACATCAGTGGCTATAAGTGCACACAAACACGCACACATATGCTTATAGAAACCTATAAACACACACACACACACAGCTGATAACACTTGCACAAATGCATTTTCTTACACACACAGTCACAGGCACTTCCGGAGAGCAAAACCTGCAGTTGTTGACTCTTGTTAACTCTTGTCATTTTGATAAAATTACAATTCACAGAATTATTTTTTTCTGCCTTTTTTTTGTCCTCCTCTTGGGCAGACAAACACATACACACTCAAGCATACCACTAAACACACACATGCACACACACCTTGACTATCTTGCATGGTAATGGTAAACAAGCAAAACAAACATATATGTAATGACTTGACATTACTTCAATACATGCATTATAAACAACCACGGCATGTGTACGGTATGGGAATTATAAAAGTGACAGGAGAGGAGAGTTGAGGAGAGGAAAGGAAAGGAGAGGAGAGGAGAGGAGAGGAGAGGAGAGGAGAGGAGAGGAGAGGAGAGCTGTCAGACTTATCAAAAAATTTATTGTGCAGGGAGTACCTTGGAGAACTCTGTTATTGTCAGTTGGTTGTTAAAAGTAAATGCCTCACGGTCACACAATGTTTATCAGTTTGTCCTAAATGGCCTTAATGCCTTCAGCATAAATGGACTAAAAAAATGAAACAGGCAGGACATTACTTTCCAAAGTGTTTATTGACTTTTATTGTCTTACTAGGGGGCGGAATAGTCTAGTGGTCTAGGTATGGACTCTCAGCCAGAAGGTTGTGGGTTCAAGCCCCAGAGTTGGCCTACCTGGAAGCATCCTTGAGCAAGATGCCTAACCCCTATCTGCTCCATGTAATAGCAGCATGTAATTGTAAGTCGCTTTGGATAAATTGTAAATTGTAAATTGTAAATTACTCGTGTTTGGTCATATAAACAGACACTGCCCTCCCATATCAATAGAGGATATTCTAATTCTGTATACATTGCATTGTAATGACATTAAAAACAGCGTGAGATATAATGAGACCTTTTACATATAAGAGCCCATTACATTGTTCTTTTCGGAAACCTTTTGCTTCAGTTAGAGAGTGAACAAGCCTTAAGACGTTAATCTGTGCTGCTGTCAAGTTATACAGCATGAAGTTGAGTCATGATAAATACTGACATTGTAAACACATTCCTACATTATCTCTAAAATAGGACTTGGGGCAGAATACTGTCACAGGAAGGTTTCGCAAACATTCCTAAAGGATTCTCATCACAACAGTAAAGCAATTAACGGATGGGATAAACAGTTTTATTATTATTAAAAACACAGACAACAGTGTAAATGTCTTTGCCAATAGAAACTGCGTTGGACATTAGTTGGGAAACATAATCACTCAAAGTCAGTGGTTTTACTGTATTTGGTGAATGAAGTTAAACTCATACTGGAAAATTAGGCTCATGGTTCTTCTACAATGTAAAGACAATGGTCTTACACTGCATTTCTTAGAACACAGAACTATATTCCACTCAATTTAGTCTGTATGAGTGATGAAAATCTGTGAGAAAAGGCTGTGCTGAGATTTACAGTATCACTGTGCTGGGAAGGGTTTTTATTGTCGTGTATGTAATTGCTGTGCTCTGTAAAACTGCTGTTCTGGGTGGATTTATCTTTTCTATAACAATGAAATTGAAATTAAATGAATTATATTTGTATGCACTTGAGGTTTTTAGAATACCAGAGTTTGGAAAAGGATCAGCGCCTAGACTAGCTAAATCTAGTCATGTTCAAATATCAGCCTGGGTCTGAATTCATGAAACTTTTAATGGGCTCTAGTGGTCTTGAATTACTGGTTAAGTCATTCTTCGTAATGACTTAAAAATCTAAATCTCTGATCAGCACTTATACCATAAAATAGTTATTAAGGAATGCCTCTGAGGCAATGAGTCACCCACATCATGGAAATAACGGAAATAAAAGAATGAGCAAATGATTCAATTAAAGGTAGGAACTTAGCCAAGAAGGAAGTTGGAACAGAGTACTGTCTGAGCATGTGCAGTTACAGTATGTATGGTACCTTGAATTGCAGATGGTGCACTTCTAGCGTTTTTGCTTACAGTATACTTGCTGTCCAGCCGCCCAACCACACACACACACACACACACACACACACACACACACAAACGCACGCACGCACGCACACACGTGCACCTCTATTAGCTCCATTTCAAACATTTCAATAATTCAACAATTCATCTTATAAATATGCATAGTCAATTTGTAAAGATGGACTAATGGCGTGTGTGTGTGTGTTTGTGTGTGTGTGTGGGTGTGTGTGTGTGTGTGTGTGTCGGAGGGAGATAAAGCACGAGAGATCCATCTGGGTTTAAGTACTCTTTCCTGAACAATGTGCCAAATGAGGTGGCATAGCCTGCTGTTACAGCGGCCTACCACAAAACACACACACACACACACACACACACGCACACACTTTCTGTCTCTCTCTAAACTAAACAGCTGAGTCAGCTTGGTGTTCACACCCTACTTAGGGGGGCCTGACAAAAGGTCAAGGCCTGACAGGTTGTGTGTGTGTGTGTGTGTGTGTGTGTGTGTGTGTGTGTGTGTGTGTGTGTGTGTATGTGTGAGAGAGAGAGTGTGAGAGAGAGACAAAGAAAGAGACAGGGAGAGAGATATCAGGGTCACTAGAAGGTAAAGAACTTTTTTTATTGTTGCCAAATACAGAGCTTTGTCAGACCACACTTGCTTATGACCCTCACGCAACCCAACACAACCCAACAGAACACACTGCTCCAGCAGGAATAACCATCACATGCGTGTTTTCACGTGTGTCTGTGTGTGGTGTATGTGTGTGTGTGTGTGTCTGTGTGTGTGTCTGCGTGTGTGTCTGTGTGTGGTGTATGTGTGTGTGTGTGTGTGTGTGTCTGTGTGTGTGTGTGTGTGTGTGTGTCTGTGTGTGGTGTATGTGTGTGTGTGTGTGTCTGCGTGTGTGTGGTGTATGTGTGTGTGTGTGTGTGTGTGTGTCTGTGTGTGTGTCTGTGTGTGGTGTATGTGTGTTTGTGTGTGTCTGTGTGTGGTGTATGTGTGTGTGTCTGTGTGTGTGTCTGCGTGTGTGTGTGCGCAAGCGCACCTCGCCGCTAATGCACGAGAGTGTAATTTCTAGAACAATGACGATTTACCATCATTAAGCAGTCCCGTAATAACAATGAAAATAACACCTGGACGAGTGGTTGCTAAGGCAATGCCCTTGGTAACAACAAATTATTTTGTAAAGTAGGTTAAACACTTTTTCGCTTAGGTTAGATTCTCTTCCTCTTTTGGACGAACATTCGCTGGTACCAGGCAATACACTGATGTAATGTGTGTGCTTTTCACAGATACTGTGCTAGTACTAGTAAACCTGTCAAAACAGGTTTGAACATACAACCCACAGGGAGGGTCACTCTCTGCTACACACATTTAATCACAGACAAAATCCATACACAGAAACACATTAAGCTAGCAGGACACCAGTGTCCATCAATTATCAGTGTCATCGCTCAGAGCCCATCACTATCTGGCAAACTATGTGTCAGTGTGTGTGTTTGTGTGTGTGTGTGTGTGTGTCATTGTGTGTATATGGACACAGATTATTAGACAACACAAACAAATACACAGTTTTTCACACTTACCTTCTGTGGGATGAATATCATGCCCTGATTCGAAGCTGGAAAAAAAAGCTTTGAAAGGTTGAAATCTAATAAAAAAGGTTTTGCAAGCCGGAAGAAAAAAATTATAATCTCTGAAAACTTTATTTTGTATATGCGTTTTCCTTCTTCACAACTGCAGCACTCTTTTTTCAGTGTTTCACATTTCACATGGAAACTAACAACACCCCCATCACCTATTCCTCCCATTGGGCAAGGAAAACCTTCACATAAAAACGCTTGGGTTAAAAATTGGAAGAAGCCTTGGGAAGGGACCACAGAGGGAGGAATCCAACCCTTGCTTGGATGGTTAAGAGGTCAATGGGTGTAGAGTGGGCAACAACAAAATACATTAAACGATATGTATCACAATGTGATACATATTGTTTGTTGTTCTGATTGTCTGAAAGTGGTCCCATCGCCTGCTAAGGATTTTATTGACACCTCTATTGGCAGTGCCAGGCTGACCAACCGTTTTCAATTTTAAAGCTGTAAAGTAAAGCAAACCGTGGAGGTAGAGCTGGCAAGATCAGGTTGGTAAAGCATTGGTCCTTCTTTCTAGAAACTTCCTCTTTCGAGTTCCCTCTATTATAACACGTGCCTTCCCTCCTGATCTCTGCTTTAGCTGTCTTTATCCCATGGCGTGCGGGTGAAGGTGTTGGGCGTTGAGGGTGTGTGTGTGTGTGTGTGTGTGTGTGTGTGTGTGAGTGCGTGAGAATGCTAGCTTGGTAGTTCTCCCAGCCCTTCATTGAAATGTTATTTAGCCAACCAATTACAAGTGTGGAACAACAGGTGAGCCCCAAGCCCTATCCAATCAATGACCCTAATCCTTCCTAATCAAGTGATTAAGATTCTATTATCAACACAACATTACATGCACAACACACAGACATGCACACAGAGACACGGGCACAACCAACGTGCTTAAGAAACATTGGATTATTCAACTCATTAGAGTTGCTGGAAATTAGTTATTTGGTTGTACATCATTGTGTAAAACTGATATTAGGAACGGAATAGAATGGATTTTTCCGTTTCACAGAGGTAACTGTGGATTCATTATGTGGTTTAGCGTTATGTAGCAGGGCTTACATTATCTACCCCTTTGAGCGGTAGCTGGAGAGTGAAATGTTATCTGGGAAATGTATTGAAATTGTAAAGTCTGTCGATCTGTTTGGACATGACACACTACAAAATGGGGTTAAGATGACTTGAGTACAGATGTACGGATGAAGAGACAGGGAGAAAAGAGACAGAGAGAGAAATAAATTCAGTTTACGAGAAAGACAAAGAGAAATAGAGAGAGAGAGACAAAGAGAGCAATAGAGTAATTTTCCCCAGAAACAATAAAGAGCCCCGAGGTCTGACAGCGTTACGTTTCCTTTAGTAATCCACTAGAAAATGCTCCATTTTCCATTTTGCCTTTAGGGGCCTAATTTGATGTATAGCAAAGCTCTATTTAGAAGTCATATGCGACCACGCCAGTATGTAGACATTACAGTGTGTATACTATGGTTCAGTAACTATGACTAAAACGTCTCCATACTGTACCTCCTTGATACAGAGGGGCAGATGTAGATGTTCAAATTGCACTTTTTCTACTCAAGAGAAAAGTGCCAAAACATGGGAGGAGATATAAGGAGAGACTGATTATCTATTCCGTCGTATGTATGAAAACTGCGGGGGAAAGCACTGTTTTGTGGTGAAATTTATCTGGCTCTTAAAAGAAGGTGTAATCCAGGAAGCACTTTTGCTTGCATATAGGGGAAACAATGGCAGCAGTCATCCATTGTATTTTACTGTACCTCAGTCAGAACACTTTCAACAGTGGCTCACTCCATCTCGACGGAAAATGTATTGAGAATTTGCTTTGTTTTTTTGTTTTTTATAAGGAAATTGCATTTCACTTGGTAGGGACAATTTAATGGTCCCTTAAAATTGATAGGGACATGTCCCTATCGTCCCAAACCTACACCTATGTACACCGGCCAAGGAGACGTACTGAGAGGATTTTCGCCACAAGAATTACTATTTTTCATTTGAGTGAACAAGAAGTCGTCAAGCGTTACAGATTAAGCAGTCATGCAATAATACAGTTACTGGAAGAAATCAGTGATGATATCGAGCCACCACTCAGCCAACTGGGTGGTGGTTGGGACATCCAACATAAAATGAAAAGGTACAGCGTGTGCTTTCTGCTTTGTAACCACTCACGTTTCCGCCATGAATGTCTGACGATTCATAATGTTCATAATGTTGACAAGAAAGCAGCGTGCAGCTTTGCTCGTTTGCGCTGTTTTGTGCGCTGACACGGATAAAAACAGAAGACGTTGACACATTAGGACAAGAAAATAGTTGGGAAGGCGTGGACAGTTGGCTATGCTGTCAATTTTACAAAAAGAGTTGGAGGTAAACTACAATTCCTGTTCCTGGACAGACAAGGCTGCTGCTGCCACAGTTCAACCAGCATTGCTTGCATAGGCTTGGTCCCAACTGCTCTTGTTGAGTTTCATTCTGCTCTCGTCAGCTGTCAACAACGTGGTTCCAACAGGATGCACTTGAGATTGACTCACATCAGTGCTCACACTACACGATGCACGACTGAATTATCTGACGTCAGAAATTCATCGGAGCCTCCGATAGCTTGTCGCTCGAGTCTATCGGCCATCGTTCCCCTGCTCGCACTGTACGTCAAGCGACAGGCGATTCAGCCGCATTGTCGCCCTGACTGCCAACAACGCACAGTGTACCTGGCTTTAGTCAACTGCATCTCAAATAGGGCAGGTAATGTTTGCTCTGAGCAATATAGGTTACTGGATATATATAGATAGATAGATAGAGAGAGAGAGAGACAGAGAGAGACAGAGACAGAGAGAGACAGAGACAGAGTACAAGGAGAGAGGAAAGAACAAATAAATAAATAAATAAATATAACAGAAATGCAAAATGATATGTAAATTATTTGTACAGAAAAGCTTGAAAGAACAATGTAGCCTATAGGGGGAGGAAGATGTTTTAGTTGTTTTTTTATTTATTTAATGGCTGTAAACATTCAGTTTAATTATTGAGCTATGTAATTAAGTTCTATTTTTGGGAACATTAACAAATGTATTGTCATGGAATAGCCAATTTTTTGGTGTGACTCAACATTTGTTTCCTGCACTCCCTCAGGGGTACAGATCAATAAATATAATAAATGTTTGAACTTTCCTTGTATTCACAGCCAAACTCAGTTTAAACAAACATGTCCAGAAACTAACTGGGTTTAAATTGGAATTTACTTATTGACGAGAAATGTGCAAATCTTGTAGTTGTGTCCATTCATATTACATTCTAATAGTCAGAAACAGTGAATGACCTTTTGTTTGTGTTTTTTTTTTACTTCTATATGTTGCTCACGATAACTATGGAGATATAAATTTTCCCAAAGTTGTTAACAAATGTCAAGAGATACACCCTAAACCTAATTAAAATTGATCCTGTCTAGTCTCTGTGGGCATGTTAATACCAGAATCATCTGGGCTTATCTCTTCTTTTCTGACTCAACCAAAAGATACAGGAATAGTATAATAGTTCTTTGACGTTGAGATATAGGAAACCTGAAGTGAGAAGCCTAGAAACTCTATGCTGTGGCTATTAAAGGTTGTACAAGGTTCTGGGGGCACTGTAGGCTTTTTGAGTACAGGAAATAGACGAGTAAACACCTCCACTTCCTCTATTATTACACTGAATAGACTCTGACAAGAAACTCATTATTAGCATGACCAGAAGTGAACTTTGCAAAGAGGAATTAGAAAAGTTTATTGTTGTTGAGGAACTTAACATTAGTGGTCTGGGTAGGCAGGGTAGGCACTGCCTATCATATTGTCTAGGATATAGGATTGGAAGATATTGTCTTCCAATTAAGAATTCTGCAGAATTCTGCAGTGATTATTATTCAGTGATTATTATTCAGTACATTTATATTTCGATTTTGTTGGTTTAATTACAGGACATATTTGCAATCTGCAGAGGCTGTGTATTGGCTCAACCGCTCTCAACCGCTCTCAACCGCTCTCGTGGGCTCTGATCCTCCACGCTGATTGCTCTGCCTGCTCACTAATTTGAACACTGATACTTTTTTACTGGTCACAGGAGTTGTCAGTTGACATGTTCTAATGAATATTCAGGTAGGGGTTTACCAAGTAGCAAGAACTGAAGGGCAAAATACTGATACTTGCATCAGTGTGCAATGTAAATTATAGGGAGTGCACCCCCCCTCTCTCTTCTATATTGGATTTTACCAATAAAGCAACCAGGAAGCCTAACATTTTTAAAACTAAAAAACTAACGATTTTTGCAAACTTTTTGATAAAACATTTTTAAACATTAGCGTTTACTTTAGGTAGCTATTTTGGAGGTAAGAGGTTTTAAGCAGCGGTCCGTTACTTTGCGAGTCATGCAGACAAAAAATGGGAGATGTGTTGCGCAGACAAGCAGTGTTCTACAAACCGTTCATCAACTAGTGAGTTGCCTGTATCAGACTTTTAGCAAGTCACTGGGATATGTTTAGCTTCTGTGAAATATAGGTGATATTGGCACACCATGGTCTTGCAGTTGGAGCACACAGCTTTGGTTTGATATTCTTGTTTTGAGGAAATTGTGTCTCTCTGCCCGTGGGAATTGGAATAGGGCCGCTTAAACAACACATGTATATTGTCTCTGATGGTTTTTTAACCTTTGTTTTTGTTTCAGACAAATTAGCCGTGATGCAAACCTTCCGCTTAGCATGATTCAACATATCTATTTATATAAGTGGCATGCTAATATTATTATATATATATATATATTATATATATTATTATTTATTATTTTGCTAATAAAAGTATGATGCAAAAAGGAAGTATTGAAACAAAAAGAAATGTCTCTACATAACCAAACAGAGGAAAACGGCATTCTTTGGTAGCTTTTACATTGCTGTCAAAGATGTCACAGGCCATTTTAAGACCTGCACTTCAACCTTCTGATGCAGTGTGTTTATACGGGTATGGATTGAACACCAGCGCTTTGCCGCTGCTGTGAATTCCCTGGCACGCCACGCCTACTGTATACTGTATGGCTTGCTGATGTGGCTCACGGTGAAGGATTCCTACAGTACATCACTGTAATTATATGAATCCCATAAATCCAGCCCTGGGTTCTCGTCAGCAGCACTACAGTATATAACTGGGCGTGTTCCCAGCAATGCTGCATCTCGCATACAGTACAGCTGGTGTCCCGGGTCTGTGCTAACAAGGCATTAGCGATGCTGTGCGTGTGGGTGTGTCTGTGTGTGTGTGTGTGTGTGTGTGCTTGTGTGTGCTTGTCTGTGCATGTGTGTGTGTGTGTGTGTGTGTGTGTGTGAGAGAGAGAGAGAGTGTGTCTGTGTGTTCTGCATTGCGTATATATGTTATTTAGTACACACTGGATCTGGGGAACATTTGTATACATCTGCCTTAATTGATCTGCTCTCAAGCATACTGCCTGCCAACTCTGCACTTTGCTATAAGTGTGTGTTTGTGTGTGTGTTCTTTCATTTAAATATGTTCTTATCAATGAATCAATGAATCAATGCTTGACAATGAAAGAGACCTATTTTATCCCTCCCTCCTCACATACACAAGCACACAAACACATTCTGTTGTTGTCGCCTTCCTCTTTTAAGATTCTTCATCACTTCAATCAAATCATCTGCCCTGTAACAAACAAACTCTCTCTCTCTCTCTCCCCCACTCCCACTGGTGTGCATGCACCATACTACACTTAATAGACCTGCCATGGATGAGAATGGATGAGGAAGTAAAGACAGATGGAGAGGCGAGAAGGAAGTAAGGAAGGAATGAAAGGAGAGGAGAGGAGAGGAGAGGGAATTTCTAGTGCTAGTTGTACATCAGAAGGAGAGAAAATGAATGACTGGAAAAACAGCTCTTTTCCAAACAAACATCTTTCGAGTAGAGACAGCTGTGGCTCATTGCTGTGTTCGCCTCAGTAGACGCCTGGTAGGACGGTACGCGGTTGACCCTCGCTGTCATACGCCTGCTCTCTGATTACGGAGAAACCCAGTGATCAGATCGTTGGCCGACGCTTTAAAATGCCACTGTGCTTTAAAACATCCAACCAAATGTGAATTGATTTTCTCGTGCGTGTGTGCGTGTGTGCGTGTGTGCGTGCGTGCGTGCGTGTGTGCGTGTGTGCGTGTGTGTGAGCGAGAGAGAGAGAGAGGTAGACCACGTAAGCCTCGCCGTCTTCTTATCTCCTCATCTGGATTCTATCTATCCTTTCCCCACACTTTCAAGACCATCAAAGGCTGCGGCACAAGAAGGCAGGGGAAAAAAAAGAAAACTTGCTGATGTAATTCTCTGTATTTTTCCCCATGTACTGTACCGACGGAAATACACGCATTTTATTTTTAGTATCACTATCGGCCCTGGCAATCACAGTGGCAGAGATGCAGATGTTGCGCCGGGAGAGTCCGAATCTGCGTCACTGAAACAGATACATGGAAGAGAATGAGCAGCACCATGGGGATGGGGGGGAGTGCAGAGTGCATGTGGGTCTGATAGGATGGAGGGAAGAAGGTGTGGGGATTTGGAGAGCAGGGGTAACAATATAGTCGATAGAGAGAGAATAGTATTTAGTCTTTTCAGGGGAGTTGTGTCCTGTTGCCGAAATGTGACATGTGGACATACTGTCACCACATGCACACATATCAATACACATAGACACACACGCGCACACTATTGTGAATCTGTCATGGGCTTTTCTGTGGGGGTTTTAGAACTGAATGTTGGGCAGGATAAGTTAGTGGTTTGGGCTTTCGGCTCCCATCCGAATGGTCTTAGATTTGACCCCCAACCTGCCCAGTTTACCTGCAAGCATCCTTGAGTAGGATGCCTAACCCCTACCTGAACTTAAAAAACTTCTCCACATAAGTCTTTCCATATAATATACAATATAACCTTCACAAGCTAAGAGACACCGAAGGGCAGATGTACTAACATGTTAGCACCTGTTTTGGGCGTAATTTCAATGCAACGTGCGCCTAAAAACATGGTGTGGTATGTACGAACAGACAGCAAATGGCTAAAACCGCATTCTGCCACAAGAATTTTCAACTGAGTGAACAAGAAGCCCTTAAGCGTTACAGATTAAGCAGACATGCAATACTACAGTTACGCGGTGACACGCGGTGACGCGCGGTGATTACGCGATCAGCTGCAGGTTTGGCCATCATAAAATGAAAAGGCACAGCTTGCGCGTTCTGAGGACTGGTCGCTATTTACGCTGCGCTCTCTAACGTACGTGCATCTGCCCCCAATGTGCTGATGTGAAGTCATCATTCTAGAGTAGTAGCTTCTCAGCTGGATCGTGGCTTAAAACTGAGCTCAAATGTAAAAAAACACTGGTATTATTAGACAAAATATTGTTTCCTGTGTTTTAAAATCTGAGTCAAATGAAAACAAACATTGTCTTTTGTCGCCTGGCCTGCCTTTTCTAAGAATAAAATGTTCTCTCTTTAAAATTAGCAATATGAGCTTGGATGTCTTAATATAGGCATGGACCCATGGGCTTGTAACCCTCTTACCAACACACGCACACACACACACACACACACACACACACACACACATACAAACACCACCTCATCTGTTCCTATAGTATAACTTTCCTAATTGCTGTAGACACACAAACACACACACACACACACATTATATGTCTATATGTACTGTATTGTGCTGTATAAGCTCATGAACATAAACACACACTTACTGTATCCTACACGCTAGTAGTTTTCATTAGGCTTACAGTATATGTTACAAACCCCAACTATATGATGGCTGTGTGCGCACGCGCGCGCGTGTGTGTGTGTGTCCGTCCATCTGTCAGTAGCACAACAGTAACCACAAATCTTATAAATAATGCACATATCCTCTGTGTGTGCACTGCCCAGCTCACACGTACTGTACATATACTGTAGACACTAGAGAATAATGTAATATTCTCTTCAATGCTAAGATAAGAATAGCAAAAACTAATAACGTTTCTACAGCCCCAACGCCTACAGTACTTTCCTTATCCTAACTCACGATATGGAGTCGCACACGCATACTGTACGGTTATATGAATATATCCCAGTGAACATTTGGTTTAATCAAGTTCTGATTTGAGAAACCCACACGATCGGTTTGCGGTTGTTTTCCACCGACCACAAACCCCGTCCGCAAGCAGCGCATTGTGCTTTGTCTTAGAGCTCCATGGGCAGCAAAGCACTTGTGATTTTGCTCAGATAGGGCAATGAGCACCTGCCAAGGCTCTTTGGAGTACAAATGAAGTACAATGAAGTACAATGAAACAAAAGCACAGTAGCGTTTCTTTGTGTGCTGCTAGCGGACAAGACGAGGCACGGCAGGGGAGGGGCTCTGCTAGCGGTAACGTTTAAGGCTGCGGTACGGGGGCATAAGGGAACGAGCGTTCTGCAATGTGAGAACTGTACGCCTGTTGCCTCGCAGCCTGTGGCAGCACATTAAAAATGTAAAGTCATTTGCCCCGACATCGCTCTGGAGAGCCAATAACTGGAGCAAGAGGAGAAGCGGCAATAATAACTCTTTCTCCCCCACAGCGGTAAAGCACTCTCTTGGTAGACTGCGGAACGATTCGGGCCCAACAGTGACTGCCCATACATTACAGGACCAGAGGCTGATGCGAAAAGCAATATATGCAGCTCACACAAAGTGAATGCCTGGCTTACTGGAGGAGGTAGCAGCGGTCCAAAACCACAGAGGCCCTAAACTACAGTCCCAGTGCTGTACTTTAATTTAGAGTGCAAAATAATATTGTTCTTTGTAATGAATTATGCATGTGCAAGTGTTTGCATTCCTGATTATGCTTTCAGAAGGCGTTTTAGCCAAGCCATATTGGCGTTAGCTAAAGTAACATGCTCCTATTGCCATGCCGGATTTAGTTATTCCCTTCTGTACTGTATCAAAGATGTTCTGAATTTATTGTTAGCAGAAGTGTTACCCCAATACCAAAGTCCTCTCTGAACGGTGGCTTTTGTGATCCATTCCCCTGAGGAGTTTCTATATTCCTTCGATTTCAACATCTCCTCTGTGATATTGCTCTTAGAATATGTAGCCATCCTAACTCTGTCAAGTGAAAAATAGCTTTAATCTAGGATTGTACCTAAAGCGAATTAACCCGCTGGTAGGCAACATCATGTGGGGGTATTGTAAATAAATGAGTGAGAGTGTGACATTGGGGAGGTACAGCTGGCATGGGAAGAGGATTTTGGGGCCGACTTGGAAGAAGATTAGACAGTTATAAGGAGAAATAAGCAGGATTGATGAGCAAAGCATCTCCTAGAAAATCCTGCAGAAAGCTTTCTGGCCTCTACAGCACTTTCAGAACATAAAAAATCAACTCAACAGATGGGAAGAAATTATTTTAAGGGCACCTAGTTTTAACTTTACATCATATTGAAAACCATAAAGAATGTTGTGGTCTTACTGCCATCTAACTGGGACAAATATTTTCGGTGACATCAGCTTCAGGTTTTGTTGTGTCAAACTGAAAAGAGAAGGATTTGCATATTACTGCTGTCAGATAAAATATTGCATCTGCAAAAATGTTCCTAGGAATTTGAAACAATGGCCTATTTTCTATTGTCACGCTAGTTACTGATGTTACAGTAGCTCCTTTGTGTTTGTTTTGTTACTGTTATTTGTGTATTTTGTTTAGTTATTCACTATAACTGTTAGCGATAGCTTCCTGTGACTTGTTGTCATTTTTGTTAGGACTTAGATAGTTTATTTTGAGGGTAGACTTGTTTGTCAATGTGCTTTAGTTTGAGCAGCCATTTGATTTCTATACTTTCATTCAAGGTTTTCTGTTAGACAGATATTGCATATTAGATATTGCACTTAGTTAGTGCTATGTTGTTTTGTTGGCCTGGACTCTCCCCGACACCATTTTGCTTTCTTTTAGTACAATAACATAACGTAACATAAAACTATAATCTTGTCCAACTACATTCCCATATTCGTAAAATGATGACTTTATTTTGTAACCTCTTATGGTTTGATTGATATTGTAAGGAAAAGTATGTATTAAAACAGTATGTATTAAAACCCCTGATGCTAAACTAACAACAAACCAGTACATAACATCATCCCCTAAATGTATACATGTGTGTTTACTATCTGTGACTGGTTTGCATGTGTTTACAGTATGTCTCAGGCCACACCCACTTGGGTTTTTATTGGGTCACAGTAGCCATGTTGTTTGAGATACCAGCCAGGTTTATACAATGTCTATAAAGTCTACATATACATAAACATTTCTTATTAGGATCCATAAATCTTTGAGGTGTTTTTCACAATACTGATGTAAAATCCATTAGCTTATCATAGTGCAAAGAAACCTATAGTACCAAAGAAACCTATATACCAAATATTGGTCTAACTGAGTAGAGGCTATGGCCTTTCAAATTATTACATTTTGATTACTTGTAAGAGCAATACAATGAGGCCAAGATGCACAAAATTGTATGGCGGCCGTTCTACAGACAGACAGACAGACAGAAAGACACACACAAACACGCAGGAATGTAACAACCAAAGGTTAGATTCAAAGAAAACCTAATCCCTCCCTGAAAACCTTTTCCCTCCCTGTGTTTTTCCTGCTGCTAGCGGATTAAAAATTAATGAATGAAAAATGTGAGATACATTTTCATTACCTTTTACAAACACAATAAAGCCTTGTTTGGGAGAAAGGAGAGAAAAAGGAGAGGGAGGCTGAAGGCTGAAGGCTGGGAAACAAAGGACAGTGTGACAGGGGTGAGACGCAGAGAACGTCAGGAACAGAGGAGAGAGAGGAGAATGATGGGAACTAATTCTGCCCCCAAGCATATGTGCATTGTGCGTGGTGCTGTGTCAACAACACACACACACGCACGCACACACACATGCAGGCACGCACACACACACACACACATTTTCCATCCATCCAGTCCTTAGTGACAATGAGTGAGTGGCTGCCGGCTGGCTGGGGGACAGACATGATTGACGGATGGTTCCGTCATAGTGGTCGTCACGACAACTAGCCTCCACCCTTATCTTTCTCACTGACCTCTCTTATCCTGCTTATCACCGCTTTCTGACTGCCTAATGGGTATTGTTACGGCGGCATCATGGATGAGATGTTTACTATCAGACGTTCAGTCCCCAAGTATAGTGTTCTCCGTCAGGTGTTGTGTGTAAGTGACAAGTAGAAGACATGCTAGAACAAGCCCCTGGGCTCGGGACCGCGCTCTGTGATGCTGTGTTCTTATGAACACGGGAGCTGTTCGTATTGACTACTATTTCCTTGCCTCTAATGTTCAAGGAGGTCGAGGTCAGAACAATAGACCCCTGCGCTAACTTAGCGTGTAGTTTTATCATTGACCTTACATAAACGACTTAACCTTCCAATTATCCCACGGTATTTATTGATCATAAAGCATGTCATACACGTACACAGAGACTTGAAAGTCTGAATAAAACTGTAAAACACATGTTGTACATTGTGTTTATATGAAAAAACTTTATCTCTGAGGAGTTGGAGTTCTTTTCCGACTAGGGATTACCAAATGGAGGGTTATTCAGGTGGCTTTTTCCAGGTTCACACTTTCTCAGGAACACAGCATTATAACCAAAAGACAAACACCTTTTCCAGACTTCGCTGTGAACGTGTGAAAGTACATAAAAGTGCAAAAAGCAAAGTTCTGTGCCCTATAGCTGGAGCTAGATTGTGAAATGGAGTATGTATTTTGTAGGGCCTCTAGACACCAGGACATCTTACAGAAGTGTCCCTTGTTGGACTGACATAAATGAATATCTTTCAAAGTGTACTCAACGCGTCACGTCTCTGACTAAACCCCATTTTCGTTTTAACTCTGCCCAAGGACGTCTGTCGTGGATGCAAAAGCACATAAATGGTGGAGGGTAAATCTTAGGCACAAGCAGAAAAATATTTAGAAGGAAGCGATTAGACACCTGAGGTGTTTTGACATGATCTAACATCAAAGGCGTCACTTATCTTTCTCCACACTTTTAAGCATTCTGCTATTTTCTCTGTTGTTCTGTCTCTCTCCCTCTGGTGTCGGTGGACTAAGTCAGACCTGGGTACTCATTAAAAAAACACACAAACAAACTAATGAACCACATGAAATGAAAGATTTGACTTTAACACACCCTAACCCTAACACACACACACAGAGAGAAAGAGAGAGAGAAAGAGAGAGAGAGAGTATTTCCATTGTTTTTGCCTCGTTGCAATTTGAACTGTTTAAATGTTGTCCTGACAAATACAGTGCGTAATGTGCAATATCTAGATATTATTTAACTGCTAGCAATCACCACCAAAGAAGCCAAAACGTAGCCCTTTGTTTTGTGAAACATGATGATGTGAAACTAGGTGCTAAGAGGTTGGAATAAGGTGATAAGAAAAGCCGTTATTTATCACTGCTAAATCGATATTAATGTAATGCTTTATTGATCCCCTGCTCTGGGACTGAGCTTAAGGGCGCAGGGTCAGGTACACGACCGCCCCCCCTGAATCAGTAGGCTCAAAGGCACATTGGAAGCTGGGCAGCAACAGAGGTCTCTCTAGCCCCTGGGCCACCCTGCTATCCTAATACAGTAATCTGTAAAGAAATCAATGGACCCATGACACAACAACAACAAAAAAACAAGCACATTCTGCATCTAATGAATAGTTGGTGCAAACATGCCATTTTGTAGTTGCCGTCTGATCCTTAAGAAACGTGCACACCTGGGGCAATATGCCAAGGACGAGGGATCACTTACTAAACAATTTTAATCATTTCTGGCAACAACTAGAAATTATTACCTCTCTGAACCTGTGAGATTGTTACATGCCGATATTGGCAGACTAGGAGTTACACAGCCAATAGTCATTGGGGTTGCTTGTTGAGTTTAGTTAGCTACTAATTATTTGATCGCAGAAATTAAATCCGTTCACAAGACATTTGCACCACTGCAAAACTGATATTGTATTGTTTTTTCTGATATTGTATATACCCAAACACACACTCCTATTGTATATTGTATACCCAACAACATGGAAATCATTTGACTTCGTCATTGGCTTCAAAACTCTTTGCTTAAGGTTTCAATAGCTAATTTCACTTCTTCTAGTGTGATGGTGTTAATTTTGAAACCAATCGCTAAAACAAACCAGACAACCAATCAAGAGAGATCACGTGACCCGCCCAGCCGTGGGCAAATTTGGCTTCAATACAAATCTAACGGAAGCCAGCATAAAGCCTGGCTTCAAAAGATCTCTTCCAATCTTCTCTTCCAATTGGGACATTACACACACCATGCTCATCTTTTATATAAAGTCCTTGATTCCCAAAGAGAAATTAGAGATGCCACAATTTCTTAATAAACAATGTCACCATTCATTACTGTATATATCTCACATTGTGGACACCCTTTGGCTAGTACACTGTGCTGTACGGAATGAAATATTTAAGCCAACAATATTTCAAAAAAGTATATCACGTTTTTCTGATATATTTTGTGTGTTGATGTGCACATGCACAGACACATGCC
This sequence comes from Percopsis transmontana, assembly GCA_025447815.1. Taxonomy (NCBI): domain Eukaryota; kingdom Metazoa; phylum Chordata; class Actinopteri; order Percopsiformes; family Percopsidae; genus Percopsis; species Percopsis transmontana. The sequence continues at coordinate 3,317 of JAOEHI010037031.1, read as the reverse complement.
GCCATTATGAGTCCTACTTTACTGCATTCATTATTCTTGCTCCCTGGGTCTCTTCATTTTATGCTCATTTGAACCTTCAGAAGCCACAAAGAATGGCCCGGATTCCAGCTGTGTGAAAGAATAGTTTTGCATTATTATATGCTTATGTGGTTCTGTTTAAAACACACACACACGCACACACACAACACAAATAGGACCAGTGGCTTGTAAAGTACAGACGCTAGCAAGACGTAGCCTACACACTAATTTTCCATGCCTCATGCAAATCTCCCCCTGTTTCCACATCAGACACATAAGACGTAGCGCATTCTGTTCCATTTCGCCAATCCCTAAACACAAACAATAACACCGCTCAGCTAAAAGGGGGCCTGTGTCTGTGGGAACGCTATCGGGGTCCGAGTATATAAGAAGCCCTAGCTGCCTTGTGAATGGCTCCCAGCCCGTCAGTACGCAGCTGCTGGCTGCACACATCAAAGGAGTCCGAGGATGAAAGAGGACGAGCCAGGCATTCCGACAGTAACCCAGTTCTAATTGTAGATACTTGGACAGGCGGACAGTGGTTAACTGTTCTGGCCTAATAGAGATCTCCATTCTTCACAACGAGATGTGAAGGCACACACACACGCAAACATGCACACACACCCTTCCCAAAAAAACACAAAAACACGAACTTCACGTGTTCACATGTGGTTCACGTGTGAAGACATTTAAAGTTCGTTTATTTTAAAGGGACACTACTGTAACACAGACACACACACACACTTTAATAGACACACACAATTGTATGCAAGTAAGCACATGTACACCCACGCACGGCAATTCCCAGCGGACCTCATTACAATGATTGGCACGGGTGCCTTGTGTTGCATTTGCATCTTAACTATGTAAAGCATAGCTTCAGTCCATGTGCGTCAATAATTATCATAATAATACGTTAGATGGAGAGAGTTACAGTAGATAGAGGTGGGGATGAAGAGAGGGATGAAGTGAGGAGGAGGGGCGGAGTCAGGCATGGTCAGAGAGGGCAGACGTGAGCTAAATCGCTGAGTTGGCAGATGTAAGCTAACGGGAGACAGGGAAGGAAAGGGGGGGGGGGGCGAGGTACATTGTAAGGACAGTAGACTAGCTCGGCGTGGGGATGTGTTCTCACTGCACTCCCTCGGGACGCGTCTTTAGGCAGCAGTACACTCTGGTTCAGCCAGTCGGCAAATGTAGTAGTACTAGCCGGTGTAAAAATACACACTATCAGGGGAATATATGAGAACAAAAGTTTAGTTCAGAAGCGTAGCTTGAACAGTATGGAGTGAGCAGACACACACACGCACAGACCGTGTGAGTCCTCTCCGCCTGTGATATCAACGTTTACTCGTCTTAATGTGTCCTTGACTGCGTTTGGTATGAGTGACGCATGAAGAGCTCTGTGTACACACCTCTCTCACCTTCTTTTTTTTTCCACATCCCACAGTCGCTAAGCCGGCGTGTCTCAGTTCTAAGTGGGCATGGTGCTCGTGCAGTATCTTCCCATTTAATGCAATTTGTAGGAGAAGGACGGAGAGGCAGATGAATGATATATTGACTGCTGTATAAACGCGAGGCAGGGGTGGTAATCTCATCTCAGGATGTTGTGATGAGATTCTGGTCTGTCTTCTCACCGGGATGATGTGACTTTGTGACTGCCATCGTCATTTGCGTCTGTGTGCGTGCGTGCGTGTGTGTGCGTGCGTGGTGTGCGTGCGTGTGTGTGGTTGGGGGAGGGGATGCTGCCAAGATATGCTATTCTGATGTTATCACGAGCAACTCAACTCAAATTGCATCCCCCTATTTCAGTGTGCACCGCAGAGATAAAAATCTAAATCGCATTTGGCTCTCCCCAAGTTGCTCTTTGCCCTCCTCGACTGGCGTGTGACAGGAACCGGCTTCCCATCATCTCCGTTTGTGTGATTTTTTAAAAGACCTTCTAGAACATCTAAACTAACTGCTCTCCGTGTCGGCTGATGAAATATGAGTAAGGGGGAGAAGGGGTGAAAGATTCACCTATTTATTAAAAGATGCTTATCAACCTCCCTCAAGTAAAGGAAGAACAAACTGAATGCTAACAGTCAGTCACACGGCCTTATCTGAATTTGGCCTGCATGTTGAAGGAAGGAATTACACGCACGGTAATGAGTTGTGGCCTTGTCTGTGCAAACGGGAGTAATTACAACAGAATGCCTCATTACGAAATATATGCTGTATGTTGACAGTGTTTGTTAATCCATGCAGCAAGCGTCCCGGTCAAGAAGATCAGTTAGCATTGAAGGAGGCATGCACATTCCTTCGATTGGCTCACTTTAGATAAGGAATGACATGTAAGACGTGACAGCCAAAGCTTATATGGGAACAATCACAAGTGGTAGAAAACACTCGACACTTGTTTGTCGTTGCGAGGATTCGTTCAGTTGTTATTGCAATGCATGTCATAGACGATCTGAGAAGTAATTAGTGGATCTAACATTGTTCGATTGTGACACATTTCGAGATATTTGTTGAATGTAATTTGCTCTCAGCCGCCAGAATTTTGTATATGTGATCATATTTAATCATGTCCAATTACATAAAGGGAACTTAAATGAGCTAACCTCCTGAATTAAATGAATTATACGCCACATTCAGTAAATATGGTCAGCTATATTTCTGTCTTCTTAGAATATGCCCCAGGGTTAATTTAAATTACGCCAGGTATTGCACACCTGAATTGGGTGAGAATAATAATAAACAGCCGTAGAGCCTTATTTACTGTAAGCCCCCCCCACCAATGGTCCGACACCCTATAGAGAGACAAAGCCAAAGAGACAAGGACAACAGAGGGAACATTTTGCTGACTGATGACAGCAAAGTCGTAACACATACAAACATATACAAACATGCACAAGCACAGCGCCGCACTTCGCATATACAGTACACATTGCCAAGAGCGGGTGGTGGTTTCTCTGCCTCCTCTCTCTCTATCTCCCGCCCTCAATGATGGACACACGCACACACACGCACGGATATACACACACTCAAACCCACAAATATGTACGCACAGCTCGCACGTTCCAGTGTGTCTGTAAAGACTGGGTAAAATGTGGAGAGCTCAGGGAAATTAAAGGATTATACAGGGCGAGACACATTTAACTGGCCACAACACACACACACACTCGACACATACACACGCATAATCTTCCACTTTCCACCCTGCCTGCCCCATTCATTGTATTTTCTCTCTCTCTCTCTCTCTCTCTCTCTCTCTCTCTCTCTCTCTCTCTCTATCTCTCTCTCTCTCTCTCTCTCTCTCT
>JAOEHI010037020.1:0-22903 GCA_025447815.1 Percopsis transmontana | reverse complement strand
TGGCGTACACAGATGTTGTCCTGCTATTCTGTATCTTCCTTGGCCTGGTGAGTTGGAATTTGCGCCCCCCCCCCACCCCCACCCCCACCCCCACCCCACCCCACGCCACCCCCCCACCCCTTTCACATACACACAAATACTGTAGACACACACACACGTGCGCGCACGCGCACGCACATCTACCCAGCAAGTGACAGGGGAGAATGTGTCGCAGCGAGGATCACATTACATTCTCAGGTGTTTGAGAGTGAGAATCTAGAATTTGACTGATAAACAATAGCATTTGTGTAACATAAAATAGGTACAATGGATCCTGATAGGGAAATGAAAGATTGGAAGAAATATGAGATTTTGAGCCCTGCTGTCCAGCATTAACGCACTACACTACAACTCATTTAGGCCATATGGAATTGAATATATGAAAAACAAGCGAGCAATTTGGACGGCATGCCATATTACAGACATTCTTTTAAATAATGTTCTGCATTCTAACCTCGCCTCCTTCTACTGCCTTGCCTGCTCAGTGGATCAGTGTGCCTTTTGCCCTGTCCAACCCCGCGGTGTCAGACATCGGTGTGTCCGCCAAAGAGGCTATCTACCAGTCACCGTGGCTGGGAAAGATAGATCCCGGTGACACGTGGCTCTGGGTGGACAACTTCTGCTTGCTGGTAAGCCAGCACTTCCCTACAAGAGGTTCATACTGAGAACTGATTTTCAAATTAAAGTTCACACAATTCTAGATTTCAGACCAATATTTGTGTTACAGATACGGTTATAGGGAATTTGTACTTGAAATGTTATTCATATAATGCAGCATTACAGCCTTGGGGATATTTTTATAACATAAAACGATTGAACAAAATAAAAATAAAAAGGGAAACATGAAAAAATGGCATGTATTTTTTTAATCCTTGTACTGTATTTATATAATATATACTGTTAATATATACTTATATATATAATATATACTATAACATATACGGTTTAATGCTATTTAATATTATCTTTTTTTTATTAATGCTTTTTGTATTTGATGAAATATCAGACTATAATACCAGTAAATAAGAAACTGAAATGAATTTGTCAAAATGCATCGATTAACTTGTGTGTGTATTGACCGTGGCATTTCTGTTTCTAGATGTTAGGGGGAATACCCTGGCAGGTGTATTTTCAACGGGTTCTTTCTGCCTCTTCAGCTACTTATGCCCAGGTGCTGTCCTTCATCGCTGCCTTCGGCTGCCTGGTCATGGCTGTCCCCTCTGTCCTCATAGGAGCTATAGGGGCCTCCACCGGTAAACACACACACACACACACACACACACACACACACACGCACACATTATACATATCTTACACTACACTATACACTAATGATGCACTAATGACAAATATAGACACACATACACTTTATGAATAAATGCATTATCCTATATTATACAAACTAATGAAAAAACACAGACACAGACACACGATTTATTGCTGTGTATTTTAAGTTTATTCCTTTAAAACACACAACACAGCTCTGTGATAGCAGCTCTCTTCTCACACGCGAACGCAGGCACCAATTGAGCAGTTAATGAAACATCACAGCCCAAGTGAAACATCACAGCCCAAGTGAAACATCAGGGATCTAATCCTTCATTCAAAAAGGGATAATTTGATCAAAGTAAACACAATGCATCCAGCATTAACTTGTTTACGCTATGGACTTCGGCAGGGTAAACAAGAGCAGACAGCTGCGTTCGCACAGGAACGGAGGGAGAAGATCCTCAGACCACACTGATTCAGTGAATATTACATCTGATGAAGAGCCAATTAATCTGGTTTAGAGTCGCTACACGTACGCTTGTGCTAATCAAAAGCTTGTTAACATTCAGAGAAGCGAGAGAGACAGACAGAGAGTGAGACAGTTTACCTCCAGAGGAAAGACATGAGAGAGAGAGAGAGAGAGAGAGAGAGAGAGAGACGATTCTGTGAAAGGATGGATACAGGAAATAATAACTAAGAAGGAGGTGTTACAGGGAAAAGGTGTTAAAGTTATTTGTTACTGTCATCATTTGAATTTGACGGCATGTAAAGGGTTAACAAGTTAACAACTAGAGATGATTCAATTTTCTAATTTGATTCATTTCAAGACTATGATTACCGAACTAGAGTTTGGGGCCCCCTTAGATGTGTTTAGGGGGCTGCAACATGATTTCTACATTCTGTAAATTATTATGTTATGCTGTTAAAAAAGTGCATGCATGCTATGAATCTATTAACCATTTCTTCTTGTGGATTGTGGCTCAAATAGTTTAAAAACCACGGGCTTAGTATAAATAGTAGCAGTTAATTATCAACCAGAGCTTATTTGAGTTCTGATCTTCAGCCTTGTTCCCAGCAAAAAACATCAAATTCAGCCTCCTTTTCTTTGTCCTGTGTCAGACTGGAACCAGACCACGTATGGGGACATCGCTCCCAAAGATAAAGATGAGTCAGACATGATTCTTCCCATTGTACTCCAGCACCTTTGCCCACCCTACATCTCCTTCTTTGGCCTTGGGGCCGTATCCGCTGCCGTTATGTCCTCTGCCGACTCGTCAATTCTCTCGGCCAGTTCGATGTTCGCCAGGAACATCTACCATCTTGCTTTCCGGCAGTCGGTGAGAGCACACACTAAATCGTAAAGACAAATGCAAACCCACATCGAAAAAATAAAGCCTTCAGTCAGGCAAGCATTACTTGTGATAGAATTAATATATTTTATAATAATAATGGGGACATTTTCCTAATCTAAGATGTTTACGATCCTAAAAGAACTAATTCATCATATTGATCAGATATTTATCTATAAGATTTATTCAGAATTAGGCCTCTCTTGCACCCCTTCTCCCCTACAGGCATCGGATCGTGAGATTGTGTGGGTGATGCGTATCACCATCTTTGTTTTCGGAGCTTTGGCCACGGCCATGGCATTGCTAACGGGGACAGTGTATGGCCTGTGGTACCTAAGCTCTGACCTGGTCTACGTCATCATCTTCCCCCAGCTCCTCAGTGTTCTATTTGTCAAAGGCACCAACACCTACGGCTCTGTGGCCGGCTATGTCTTCGGCATGTTTCTGCGCATCGGGGGAGGGGAGCCCTACCTTAAACTACCCCCATTCATCTACTACCCCGGCTGGGTGACCCAGGAGAAGATCCACCACCTCACTGGGAAAGTGGAGTACTTCGTGCAGCAGAGGTTCCCCTATAAGTCTGTGTCCATGGCGGCATCCTTCTTGGCAAACGTGGCCTTTTCCTACCTGATGAAGTACCTGTTTGAGAGCGGGACGCTGTCGCACAAGTACGACTTTCTGGACGCTGTGGTGTCCAAGCACAGCAAGGAGATCATGGACAAGGCCACGCTGGTGGGGAACCACGACAACATCAACCTGTCAGAGATAGCGCCCGTCAAGCAGGCACTGGGCACCTCGCTGGCCGGGACCTTCACCAACATAGAGGTACTTAGTGACGACGGAGAGTCCAGTCCAGAGTCTTTACACAGCAACTAGGACTCAATGGGAGAAACTAAAGACCTAGGGGATCCGAAGAAGAAGAAATGGTCACAGAGGCATCAACATTCTTGGGGGAACTAGCTACTGGAAACCAGACGAACAGGAATCTTGTTTGGCTTCCAACCGCCGTCACAAGCGTGTTCTATGCTGAGGACATGGTGCTTCCTTCTTTTTTTAGTCAGAGTCTTTGCGTAGAACCATTAACGTGACAGAAGAACGCCGGTGTTCAGCCGCTCCAAAGTATCAATCCCACTTTAAATGACAATGATCCCTCTTGTGTCCTGTCTGTAAAAAACAACATTGCCACCATCACAGTTTATATTATTTTACAGTAAGTGCTGCTACAGTAAATGGAGGGATTTGTAAAGACAAATTTACCATTGTCCATTGGGCGTCTCACTATAGAGAGTCTACAATGGACTGCCATGAGAATAGTGCAATATTTAAGCAAGTGTGTGTACACCTGTTTGTGTGTGAATATACAGTATATGTGGGGCTACTAAAAAACGCATTTGTTTGATCCTCATTTGCATAGAAATAGATATTTTTAATGTAAGCAATAATATTTTTAGGGTCTGTGTTGTACATAGATACATAATTATTAATTTAGCAGTCAATCCAAAATGCTATTTTCAGCTTGAAGACGAACTAATCTTCTTGCAATATTTATTCTGTGTGCTCACTTAGCTCTTAACATAACAGTCAGTGCTAGCTAACACTGGACACAGGTCGGTAGCATTACACACCGCTTAATATATTCAGGGTCGAATGGCCAGAAAATACCTAAATTAGAAGACCTTTTACACTTGTGCCAAACCCCTCCTCTGCAGGTAGAGGAGCTCTGGGAAAATGTGTTTTTTAGTGAAGTAGATATTATTATATTGGTCATAATCTATGCTACGGCATTATAGTTGAATGATTTTCAGCTAAATTAACGGGACTATCAGGATACAGTCTTATTTATAGTCTTTTAAATGTCCCCTATAAAATATGTCTAACAGGTCATTTAGCCAAATATCCTCTCTGAAAAAATCTATGTGTAAATTGAGTAAGTGAGATTTCCCCCCTTGTGTGACATAATTTCTGGATTGTAACCAATCGTCTTTGACATATCGTCCGACAGTCAAGTGCAACACCAACTGAAATGGAATGTTCAGCTCGAAGGGAATCTTTCCAAAATTACAGTTGGATTGATATGGCCCCTTTACTGTAAGTGTGAGTACATATGTGGGGCGCGTGTTCTGTGTGTTTGTCTGATGCTTTGTTTCCTCATTCTAAATCCTTATTGACTTGCCAGCCACAGCAGGTTAGCGGAGTGGGCAGAATGATTGCCCCTGCGGGAGAGGTATCAATATCTGCCGTTGCCATAGAGGCATGCCCTGTTTGCTCGGCCAAACAACATTTGATTAGCCCTCCAAAGAGGTTAGGCGCTAAGCAGCTGAAGTGTTTGTTTAACCGTGTGTTATATTCTGATGATAAACAAGAGCCAACTAGTGCTTTTACAGTGACAGCGTCAGTGCTGCTGTGGATTGAATACCCTGATTAAACATGCATAACTTCATTAACGGGGATCTGTTAGGCAGATCCATGCACTGTACAGGGAGTGGAGTGTAGCAATCATACATTGGTGGAGGGGTTTTTGACAATGTAAAGTGTTTTTGTTGTCCAGTTGACTTCTGTGTGCGTAACTGTGGTTTGTCAGTGTTGTCGGGTGTAACTAGTCTCCTTCGATCTATTGATTCGCCTTAATTTGAAGGTGAGCTCAGCTGTGTGGTGTCATCTCCAGGTAGATTGGATTAATACAATTTTATGCTTTTATAAAACTGGGTTTGTGGAATAATTATTTGCTGGTTTCATCCCCAGTGTAATAATGACTTAAATGGAGGAATTTGTTCTTAGCTCCAAGTATGACATCACTTTACTAAGCTGACCGTTCAACCTGAGATGGGCGAGAGTCTTATGACACACAAAGACAAATACAGTATCTCAGTGGGCCATGGAATGTGAATGTAAACCTTTTTATGTTTCGACTCGTCATAATCAAAAATGTTTGTGTCTGCTATTGGACTAACGTCTATTGGTGGCTCTGTCGTAAATAGCAATGAAAATGTATTTTTGTGTAGTTATTGTATACTGTATGCAAAAAAACAAGCCAATGACTTTTCAATTGAGCACTAAAAACAACTTCCTTTGGTGCCAGTGAAATTATATCTATTTATTTATTGATATAGCCAGTGTCCATACGAATATAGTAAACCGTGAGGTCAGTATGAATAAATTATATTATTTATCACACTGATTATTTTTTGTCTCTGCGTCTCTACTGGTATATGCACTGTTGCTGTAATGTAATTTTTTTGTCTGAAAACAAGCATACATACAGTTATGTTGATTCATTATTTCTGTGTACATGTTTGTGTGTGTAATTGAAAGCCATGACAGTTCTGACAGTTATAGGATTCCAAGAATATTTTTGATTGATGCTGCTATGCAGGGGCAGACCCTGAGATTAAACACTCACTGCTCAATCAACTGTGTATACACACACACACACAAACACATTTTTCAAATCTTAGAACATTACTAAAAACCAAGTAATATATATCTACTTTTGCTTTAAATACTTTTCATTCACATATTGCCCTTGGGTTCGCTAGGAAATCTCATAATTTGATACTAAAATTCGAAGATTAAAGGAAAAACTAAATTGTAGGTTATTTTGGTTCTTTATTGCGACAGTAGGCAGATGACAGATGGGGTTAACCCTGTCTCCACCACAGAATGACAGTCCACCAGCTCTGGAGAAATCCCAGACAATGTCTCTTTGTCACAAAGATCCAAAGCAACCAAGAAAACCGCTTTGGAAATGGCAGTGCTGATTCAGAAACGCCAAGACTTGTACATCAATAAGGACTCAAGTAAATGGATTCCTGCTTGGGCTCCCATCCATAAAAAAACATGTTTCAATTTCCACATTTAACAAAAAACATTTTAGGTAGTTCTTTCTGTACATTATCATTGACAAGTCACGTAGACACCATCTAATCCTCCCCATGGCTAACAACAAGAAACTCACTCTGTCAGTGTTATAATAGTTATTAGTGTAAGTGTCACAAATACCTACCACAGAGACACCGATGATACCTCCAGGTGACAGATGTGAGATGGGATTATGACACATCATATACTGTAAGTACGTTTAGCTGTGTGATATAGGCACACTACTGTAACTCTGTAGTACATTTCTGAGCTACGGTATCCTCGTGTGGCAAAGCCAAGAACTCAAACACGATTCACAGATACCATTATAGTTTGCCTATAAACGTGTCACTGCTAGTTATCGTTTTTAGAGTTTCATCTGTTTTTTCTTAGTATTTTTTATTGCAGACTATCATGGTAGCTAATAGTGATATCATGCACTATTGCAACTAGTGGACACATTACTCTACTGCAGTCTCAGGTTCATATTAAAATTTGAAACGTTTTTCTTCTTCCTGAAAATTGAGGGTTCATGTTTAATGCATGATTGGCCTGTGCGTTACCTTAAACAAATGACTGCTGATTAATGACAGTATTTATTGCCAGTCCTCTGAACTGAACTCCCAGCTGATCAAGTGAGCATGTTATGAAACACTTTCTCTTTCTTATACACACACACACACATACATACTAAACCCTTCTCTCAACCCTAACCAAAGCTGCAGGCTTCATGACTTCCAATTTGTCATGAATTTTTCTGTGCGTTTGAAGTGACAAAGTTCCCTCAATGCTAGCAAGTTGCACATACTTGCATACACAATATACACCCACCCCTGCAGGACAGCGTATGACTCTCTCTGAAACAGTTAGTAAGGAGGTTGGATGTTTGGGTCATAAACTATATACCAATTACAGTACTACAATTGAAGTAGACTACCGTTACCATTTCACCTTGTTAAGAGTCATACAGTATAAGGCCAAACAATTCACAGCAGATGGACAGAGAAAGAACAACAGTAGCCCTATTAGTCTACTTACAGTAAATAACTGCTTCATCAGTCAAATTCCACACCATTGAGCACACCCAAAATCCCAAGGGACCAAGATGGATTTTCCAACAGGTAAGATTGTATTTTATGTTCAATGCACATCCTCTATTTCATTCGATTTTATCCTTTATTGTATTGTCTGACATATTTTAGTAGTATTACACATAATGTTAGCAATGTTAGTTATCCCTTGTCAACCAAAGTTTTTTGAAACTGCTACAACTGGCAGTTTAGTATTGCTCCATGGAGACATTCCTAATTAGCAATGAGCATTATGGGACATCTCCAGAATCCAGTGCATTCTGGCAGTTAGGTGGATGACTCTCAGAGGGGCCCATAGGACATCATCTTCATCTGTCTCTATTATTGTTGCTTAGCCATTTACCTATCAGAAGAGAAGGAAGAAAGGTAAGTCAAATGAAAATGAAATATGGAAAATAAAAAACTTGGAACATGGATGCAGCAGAAAAGAGCAAATAATAAGAAACAAAGAATGGAAGAAAAATGAAGAGCTGATGGTAAAGATGAGAGAGAGAGAAATAAAGAGAGGCTGGATGTAATTTATAGCGATGAATCTCTGCCCATTTACCACTTTTCCAATGAGGGAGGTAGAGATACAGGCGCAGTCTGGAAATAGCCCCCATTATTTACATTAGACTAAGTGCCCCACTCTTCAGAATAGAAAAATTAAGAGAAGGAAAAGGGGTTGAGAAAGGAAGGTGGGCGGGGGGTAAGAGAGATGAATAGGAAGGCCAGACATTTACTGTGTCTCCATTAGCTCATATGGGCTGGTCTGAAAATCTCCACCCATCACAGAACCCCACCAACGCCCTTGCCTCTGTCCTTGCTAATCTCATTAGGAGCACAACAGTCTTCTTGTGATAAAAGGTGTACAATTAAAAGATACAGTGACCTGGCAAGGGCTGGTGGGAAATGTAGTTCATTTTTAGTAAAACAAGATCATCTAAACAGATGCGTCTATATTATTAAAGCAGATTTTCATCATAAACCATATATTCACACTGTACATGCTGTTAGATAAAGACACCTTTTTACTGCTGTCTTTAATGATCAACCATAAAGAATCACATGAGCACTGACATGCACGCACACGCACACACACACAGGCACAAACACACACACACATCCCTCTCAAGACCTCAGGGCCCCACCAGTTTATTAATGCTGGTGGTTGCAGACTGGAACATATATTACTGTTGAGTTATTACAGCCGGAGCTGCTGTGTGGCGGGCACAACAGCTCACCAAAAAACATAATTCGGGGTAAATAGAAATATATACTTCACATTATTATTATATGGCGCAGCTGGCCTACACAGACTTTAAATAACAAAGATAAATAAACTACATGTACATATCATAAAACATGGTTATTATGGATAAATGACTGTGTGTGTATCTGCTGGTGTGTTGCGCACACTTTAAACAGAGGCCATGCCTAAGTTTGTTAGATGGAGATAAGAGAAGAGGAACAGAATAATTTACATTGCAAGCCGAACCTTAGATTGCATCTTAATTCTATTAGCATCTTTGTGATGTTTTCCATGCCTGCCTACCACACATAGGCCTACAACACATGTCCATGTCCAGGTGTTGTCCAGAGGACATCCGGAAGGATGTGAGAGGTTGTTCAGCTATTAGGTATTATCAACAAAAGGATAATAAATACATTTGACAATTATCAGTATTATTATTAATAATATTATTATTATTATTAACAATAATAATAAACATAGTCACCATCAATGTCATCATCATCGTCCTACCGATTGATTTCCCAGAAAAAACAGTGACTGTCAAGAACTTGTTGGGAATATTAGTTTCACATGGAAAACCTATATGCCTCGAGCACAAAAGGGGTAAATTACTTGCAAAATAACTATATTTTAGGGAATAGACTTTAAAGTTCATTATCGTCTGAGTCTAGAACTGCCAGGTCAGCCCTGAGGAATATAGCCTGCTCTAATTGTCAGGTGGAGAGCTTCTTCGAGTGTGTGTCTGTATGTCTGTGTGTGTGTCTGTGTGTGTGTGTTTCTGTGTGTGTAAGGCTGCCTAACCAGTTCTCAGAAGGCTGAAGAAAAAACCATTAATGACACCGTGACAAGCACCGAGAGGAAAAGGGAGATCGTTTGAATGTGTGGGAAAAAATAAATAGTAAAGTTTTTACCTCCAGAACAGGGCATTCTGGGATCCATTCTAATCTATTGACTAGATAATTATCCATCAGTCCCACTTTCCAGTTCTCTCTGCTTAGCTGCTTTCTAACTATACAGTAAGACACCGTCTTCTTACAGTGAGTTCAGGTACTGTATATACAGTGCAGTAGTTAGGTGGAGTAGACCTTGTCAGGGTACGTGCCATTCTGAGTGGACATCTGTTATAATGTGTTCGTCAATTAACCCATACAGTATCACACACACCACAAAAAAAAAATTTCTTTGTTAAAAGGTTTTATTGTATTTTCACTAAAAGGCGTTTTAACACAGTACCAGTGTGCATGCACGTTCTTGGCCACGCCCACACGTGCATGTAGATGTATTGACTTCTCTGTTTGTTTTCCTGCCCTCATTCAAACAGCTCTCCAAACTGACATCTCTCCTAACGCTCCTGTCAGGCCCAGAGGCAGGCTGTCAGAAAGACTGTGATGTTTCCCAGCTCTTAACCATTCATCAGGGAGTCATTACCTGTCATAGCAAATCCACTGTTCTGACTGAATAGAATAAAAAGGCTGTTGAAGTTTTTCTAGATTTCCTCGAAACCCAGCTCATCAAATTGAAATAGAATAGATAGAATAGATTTTCTGACTCACGTTTGGATTTAATTAATTTGGGCATTAGGTCGAATTCACTGTTGAATAAGTAGAGCTTTTGTAAATTAGATTTCCCACACGATGATCTCAGGCATGTGTTGGTGTCAATATCTGCTCCAGCTGTGATGAGAGTTCATTTTTCTTCAGGAAGAAGAAAAATGTTTCAAATTTTAATGTGAACCTGAGACTGCAGTGATGTGTAATGTGTCAGGTTACAATAACTTCTCCTTTGATGTGACTGACAGCTGTTCTCTGCCCATATGGCCAAAGTGCAGCAGCCATCGATTTCCTATCAACGTAGCTCTCAGACGTTGCAAAGACAGCCTCCGTACCCACCAAAACACGCTGTGTGGTCAACAACTATATATATATATATATATATATATACAGTATACATATATTTATATACTATGTATATATGTATATGTATATAGTTGTTGACCATTTTCGTTAATTAGTTATTGTTTCACTTCATTTCATTCAACTTAACTCATATTAGACATGCACTGACCGTATTATGGATTACAGTATGACTCCATTTTTAGCCCTGTGTTAAATATGCTTCTAGGCCGTGACAAATTCAGTAGCCTTTTTTATTGGTGCCACATCCATTGATTGCTTCAGTGGCTGTGTAAGTATTGAGCTGCGGTGACTAATGAAAATGGTGTGCCCACTGTTAGTTCTTACATTGATCTCATCAGTGGTAAGTAGGTTGGCTCCAATTAAGCCTTAAATAGGCCTGAGGGGGACTTGGGAGAGGAGAGGAGAGCGTTTGACTGGAAAGAGTGTAGCCTCATATCGCAGCTAGGAAAATGAGTCTCCCATCCTCCAACAATAGTACAGAGGTTCCCTTCATTCATGTGTTGTTTTGGAGCTGGTTAGTACCCAACAGTAGCAGACTTGTATGAATGTATGGAACTGTAAACCAGCATTATACTGTAGAAGCAGCACTGTGCTGAAGAATGAGCATATCAGCAAATCTATACTAAAATCATTTAACTCACAACACTCACTGAAAACATAGTTTGATGTCAAATACCTTTTTAGCAAACAAAAATAACTGAAATGGCATTAAATAATGCTTTAAATGTGCTTTTTCTATCTTATCTTGCTGTGTAGTAGAATCCAGCTACATTTTTTCTTCTTCGGTGAGCTCACATGAGCTAGCTGTTGTCACAGTGAAGCTAACGTAATCAGTCGCAGCGGCGCTGAACCCAAGCAACCTTCGAAACACAAATTATATTACAGCAGCATTGGGGGATGACGATGGTTTGGGGGGGGGGGGGTGTTCTTTCAGAATGATTTAGTTATTGCCAAGCTAGAGGTTGGGAGAAATAGCAGCCTTCGAGCCCTATTAGATATGAGGCAACTGAACTACATTCAGTTGTAGGAAAGACTATGCACACCAACTGACACATTCACCAACCACTGGTCCATGACTCTGTTCCTCATCATGCAAAAGACTGACTATTACAGTATCATCTGCAAACTTAAGGACATACCTGTCTTTATAGTAAGTCTGACAGTCATCAGTACATAAGACAAATAAAAAGGGAAGGCCTGAGGGGACCCTGTGGAAGATGCGAGTGCACTATAGACAGAGAACCATTCACTCGAACTCTCTGTTCTCTGTTTGTCAAAAAATCTGTTAACCAACAAACAATAATAAAATCCAGATTAAAATTTGACAGCAGCCTATGTGCAAGAATGTGAGGCAGCCAATTAACAGATATTTATAAAACGTCGAGGGAAGTTTGATAAAACTTTCTTCTTTAAAGGAAGAAAAAAAGAGAAAGAAAACACCTTCCTCACATTCTGTCTCCTACCTTTCATTGTCATATTTGTCCTCATCGTTCTCATGCGATGCCAAGGGGGAGACCACCTGTGGCTGCAGGCAGCCCTATGAGTGTCAGGTATACCTGCGGCTCTAAGTGGGATTGGCTCCTTCCTGCTCTCTGCAGGCAGGCAGGCAGGCTAACAGGGGAGCGACACTTTCCAGACGGGCCCCATTTGTCTGGCTAACAAACCCCGGGCAGCGGCCGCTAATGCTTTATGACACTGTCATTTAAAGATGACACATGATAGGCCCGGGATTTAGCCCGCTATAGTGCCCCCACCATCCCCCCCCCCGTCTACCATTGCGCACATGCGTAATACACACAGCTGCTGAGGAGGCAATCTGTAGCTGGCAGAGATGGATACGCAACTGCTGTGTGTGTGTGTGTGTGTGTGTTGGCTAACGTCAGTATGGGTTATTTATTTGATTATTTTTGCCGGCTTTACGTCCCTCATGAATCAGGGGGAGTGCTTGTGTGTGACAATGGATATTGGCCGCGCTCTCTGTAAATTGTGTGTGTGTGTGTGAGAGAGAGAGAGAGATGGAGTCTGTGTATTTGCAAAGGAACAGAAGGACAATAGAGAAGGGCAGAGGTAAACAGGAAGGATACAGAAGAGGAAAAACAGAAAGAAAGAGAGCCCTCTCTCTCTCTCTCGCTCTCTCTCTCTCTCCTCTACTATACTGTATCCTGACACCACCAAAACTGATAAACAACAGTTAAACAACATTGCGCCTTTCCACCCTCAACCCCAACACAAACTTTCTCTCTAATCCACATAAACTTCCTTTAATATCGACACCCCAGCGCCAGTGCATGGTCCACCTACGGGGGTCTTTCATCATTTGTCAGTGTGACATGCCACTGGAAACAGTGCCAGAGAGATGGATTCACTTGGAAGCGAAAGCCTGTGCGTCGTCCAGAGAGGTAACGGTGTGTCTGCTGTGGGAGGGTCTGGTGAGCAGCTGTAGCGCTTCCTGCGTTTAAGACTCCTTCCTAGGGAAGGTTGATTCGTCCTCAGCTATTGACATAATTACATTAACCTGGTAATTCATAATTAGCTTATTAGCGTCGAATGCCCCCCATGTGTCTGTTTATTCTATGTGTGCGCATGTGTGTTTAAACTACAACATGAACACAACATGCGCACACACACTCGGAAATATTGATCCCTGTATGGTGCCCTGGTTCCCAAAACGAATCATTAATTGAACAGACATCACTAATTAATTGATATATTAATAATTGATTCATTTGAAAGAGGAAGACAGAGTAATTATAGCCCTCAGCTGGAGGCAGAATATACAGATACAGTATAGTCCCTATAGATGTTACCAATAGCACAAGACAATGAGACAGACACAGTAGATATATGAAAAGACTTGCCATTCCTATGAATATTAGTTCCTTCCCTTACCTCGTAGCTCAGCTGTAGCTTGCGGGTAAATGGCTGAAGCCAGAGGAGCAGTGGAACCATTTTATACAAGCTTAGACTTAATGAAAGTCCGGACTTAGTGTCTGACGTCACCCACAGCTTTGCGGAGGGATGGTTTGAAGCCAGGAGATTAATATCACAGGTGCCTTTGGAGACAGATTTCCTTGTAACTCTCTCATTGGTTGATTGGTCACAACTTTAAGGTTTAGGGCCCTTACACCCGACTCAAAGCGGGGCAAAGCGCCATGCAAGTGTCTGATCGTTTCAGACCGATGCAGTTGGCTTACACTCTGCTTGTTACACACACAGGGACGCACAGCAGTGCACAAACATGCAAAAGATTAAAAATGACAATGTGAGATATTATCATTGTGTACATCAAGATATTTATTCTGCTGGAATCCTGCTATTGGACACGCCCTAAATGTACCTGCGCCATGAGCTTCAGACTGTGTGCTTAGATAGTTAAAATGGGGCCCTGTATGTCTCAATAAATGTCAACAATAATTTACAAAATTGTTAACATGGCACTCAACTACAATTTTTTTTTAAGAATCTAGACTTTGAGTACTTTTTTGTTCTGTTTTGAAGCCAAGCCCGTTCTTTCATGCTGTACAAGTGTTAAGTCCCTTAAAATAGGAACACAATTGTATTGATTGTGCAGTGGCCAGCTATTTTATGAGGACATTTTTCAATTGTGCATTAAGAGCCAGGTGGTAGTGTGCCATCTTGTTCTGAAAAACAGCCAATAAGGAATATTTATGTGCTTCTTAAGTGATGTCTCCAATAATATGATTGCTGCATTTGCATCTTTACATCTACTCTACATTTATATACACTGTACAATACAGGCAGCTCATACCTAGCCTGGTAAAACTATCCAGCCTTTATGATTTGCTTTGCCTTACATATCTGGGAACTCTTGAAAACGTCGGCCCTTGCCCAATTAGCATCCCGGTGGGTCGTTCAGTTTATCCCGACAGCAAGTATGTGTGTTCAGAAAATCCTCCCCACGTTTTAAATAGAGAGTTCCTAGACTGAAGAGACATGCAAAATCAGGTTGGTTTTAACCAGGCTAGCTTGAAGACCAACAAATGATACAATAAAGATATAATCTCTCTCTCTCTCTCTCTCTATCTCTCTCTCTCTCTCTCTCCTGCCATTCGTTGTGCTCCTGCCATTCGTTCCGATTCATCTCCCCCCCTGCTCTTGGTCGCTAGAGGAAGCAGCTGATGATAATCACATTACCTGTTCTGAATCGGGAAAGATAATTAAATCTTACAAGAGCTAACCCATTTATTCCCCATATTACGGACTGGGACACCCTCTCCAAACACAGAGGAATGGCCCTGAAATTGGAATCAATGAAATGGATCTCACAATATTAAGATTCACATTCTTTTTGTTAGCCTACTATGAATGTATAGAGGTATTGATTGCGTTTAAATACGTACACATACTACTACACGGTCTTGTCAGAAGTGTGCGCTGTGTGTCTCAGAAACGACTCCGCATATCACAGCTTCTCTATGGTAATGTGTTTTAAAACCCTGATGTTAAGCTAAAGCCACTGAGTGGATAAAATGCATCATCTGTATTAGTAAGGAGAGCTGCAAGACTGGAGAGAGAGAGTGTGTGTGTGTGGAATGATTTCACCTTAATGGACGAAGCCCCGAGGACTACATGCACTTACATGTAAACACACACTGTGGTGTCTCTGAGTGGTACAGATGTACGGTGTGTGTCTTATAGTGGGTCTCGCGCGGCTTGGTTGAGAATTTTTGTATTTTTTTATTTTTTTATGTTTTTGAAGGTGCGGTCGGGACAAGTATTTTTTCATGAATGAAATTTGGCTCCATTACAACTGGGGGATCTTTTGAAGGAATGATATGGTCAGATGTATAATCAAAATCACAGGTGGGTGCCTAATAAGATTAGAAAAGACTAAAATAAGGCCCCTATAGCTTCGTTTACAGTACATTCTCAGGCCACATTGCAATCTCATTCTTTTGTAAGAGGCCACATTTTGCATGCATAGCAAACATAGCTAAGTATTTTTTGTGATTTCTTTATGATTATATTTATAATTATAGTCTTTTGAGTGAATGAAAGCCGGTTGTTCCTAAAGAGCTCCTATGCTCAATCTCCATTCATGTCACTTGAACTAAAATGTCGTCAGTAGCATAGAGGCTGTATAACTGTAGAGTAACTATTCCTGTGAAATTAAATGGATTCTTTGGGAGAGACAAAGAGGCTATTCGTCTCTCAGTCCAAACCAGCCGAACCTGAGAAGAGGATCAATACTGATATCTTTAGGCTGCTAACCGCTCTCCTAATATATTATTGATGTCTGGCCTTGTAGGATTAGATTTGGGCTGCGCAAAGCAGTTCCTCTTGATTAGCGGCCACAGGGGAGACAGACAGAAAAATACAAGAATCCCAAGAAATGTGTACAATGGCAGCCAACAGAAAGTTATTATTCGGTGAGAGAACTGTCTAGCTGAGCAATGGAGGTGGTTAGATATTGACGGTCAAAGTTCATCAGTTACATTATTTGCTAACATAAACTATTCTATTTGAGATGAATTGTTTTAACAAAAAAAAAGAGAATAATTGATACTAGACCTTGGTGTGAGATAAGAAACACACCACTTGCCTTCTGGTCTGTTCTGGTTGACCTTTGGCCTCAATACCATGGTACAGGTATCAGGGTTTCTGACCTTGAAGTGCACTCAACGAATTTCCTCAAGTGCTTTCTCAAACTCAATGTCAACAATCATTGGGAATATATAGTATATGCACCATTAGTGTCAATAAAGCTATCTGCAGTGTCTGAAAAACAACAACTAAAAAACTGACAATGTGCATGCTAGTACATATGCATATCATTTTATGGTACAACAATATGTTTTAAATACTGAAACCAAGTGCATAACATGAGACCCAGGGATTCTGCCAATATGTTTGTGTACTCAATAGTACAGTGATGGGAACTATACTGGTACACAGGTAATGATGTAGTTTATTAGTTTTAAACAGTTAGGACTGGAACAGATACTGCTCACTGCCGCTCACTGCCTCGAGTCTACGGTTCGCGTGAAAAAAACTGAATCAAATAAATAAAATAAAAGGTCTGCTGAAAGTCAAGAAAGAATATGTACGTATCACACACACACACTGGACAAAGGGGGAAAGATTGACTAGAAGGTAGACAGTGTAACAGTACGTGCAGCTGGATCTCGTGACGAGAGTGGCCAGCAATTTATCATATGATGCTTTAAAGTTACAGTTTTTTTTCTGGTGTGAATTTTACTGCAGCACCCAGAACCTATGATTCTACCACAAATCAACACAATTAAATAAACAGAAGAATATACTGTTTGCTATATCTACTCACAGAAGGAGCCAGCTAGTACATTTCTAGTTCTCAACACATTTCAACAACATCAGAGGACGGCGAAGAATAGGCTTTTTTAATTATGAAACCTTAAATGAGTAAAAGTTTACCTGCATTCTCCAGAACACACTAAAAAGCAGACACAATTTGCTGACGCAACTTTATTTTTCATTGTAATTTCAGGAAGTCATCTTCACAAGCTCAAAGCTTGTGAAGATGGCTTCACACTAATTGCTGCCTCTGTCCATTTTAAGACTGAACACACAAACAGGAACTCATTATTTGCATCCCATTGCAGACTCACTTACTGTTTAAATAGCACGGCTTAAACCTCTTCAACGTGCAATGACTATGTCATGTGAAAAGCACATCAGAAATGATGGATTAAGGATTGGAAATCTTTCACTACCCCCTTCTCCACACACACACACACACATACACACACACACACACACACACACACACACACACACACACACACACACACACACACACTTATCTCTCACTCGCTGTAACACTCTAGTGTAATTCCACTAATGGAGCGCTGTAGCATTCAAGGCCAGTTTCCTGACAGTGAGTGATGCTCCCTAATTGCCTAAAGAAATACGGTGTGGATGATAGGCCGAACCTATCTGTAGTGACAGAACAGTAACAGAAATGTTACACTCTTTATTTTCTTTTAGGTGTCATCAATGGTCAGTCAATATGAACAACATGATAATCCACTTTTCATCATCTTTTAGTTCACTAATTGTCCAACATGGGCATTATTTGCATGTACAGAAATATGTATGTATTTAGGTAGACAGAATGTATATGTATTGGTGTGTGTGTGTGTGTATGCGTGTGCGTGCGTGTGCGTGCGTGTGCGTGCGTGTGTGTGTGTGTGTGTGCGTGTGTATGTGTGCCCTAGGGATCTGGAATAAATTGGGCATTTGCCAGCTCTTCCATTAGCTGAGATTGAAGGCAGTGAGGCAGTGTAGATCTAACACACACACACACATACACATACACACACAGTTGAAAGAGTTATTGGCAAATAGTCACAGTAGGCCAAAGCTCCTCCAGGTTGATGACGAATTTGAAAAAGAGAAACACAGAGTGACAGGTAAAGAGGAAATGGGCAGAAGAGATTTCACTTACTTGCTCACAAAGTGGGTGTCATGGGAAAAATCCAGATTCAAGTCATTAGCCACTCTACTGTAACATGTCTCCATTACCGCTAAATCAATATGCACTGGTCTGGCTCATGTTTTTGCGCATGTGGATATTTTTGGTGTGCATGCGTGCGAACATGTGTGTGTGTGTGTGTGTATGTGACCATCCAGTCGTGGTCGTTCGTTTTGCTTCTCTATACTGACGCAACAGTAACACACACAGGTGTCGGACATAACACCCACATGTGTGTGTTGACAACACCACTACTTAAAGGTACAGTCCTCAATTATGTAATAGGACCTGAGCCTATTTTGTCATGGTCTTAATAAAGGTACAGTATAGACTGACACTCCTGAATTTGCAAGAGATCTGAATCCAAACAAAATCTGTGTTAACTCCACATTTACATTTGCTGCATTTAGTAGATGCTTTTATCAAAAGGGACTTACAATGAGTACAATAGTACTCATTGTAATGCAGTACTACAAATGCAAGTACTCCACCCCCTCCACTCTGCTTTGAGCTGTGGGACTCCACCACCTCTGCCCCTCCCCTCTCCAATTCTTAGGTATGCCACTGAAGATAGAGGCCACAACAAGTGGCCTCTATGATGAAAGTGAACACCACAAACATATCGTTACAACAATATGGTCAAATAAATGCTAGATTTAGCTTAAAAGCTTACTTAGTACAATAGAAATAATATAGAATAAAATAATCTATAAAGTTGTGTTGGGCAAGAAAGTCGGGGAAAAAATGGAGGGTGTGGAAGAAAAAATGTACTAGTTAGCAAGGAAGAAAAGCAGAATAGGTGAGTTGTTTGTTGTAATCAAGCGGTAGTGCAGACGGATGCAGGTTCTGCCTTAATGAAGTGCCACTCTCCTGCTGAGCTACCAAAGTATTTATACGCACACGCACACACACACACACACACACACACACACGCACATGCACGCGCACGCACACGCACACGCACACACACACACACACACACACACACACATACACACACACACGCACACACACAAAATGCCAGCATGGAGTGAAAACTGCAAGACCTTTCCCCTGTCTTCCCCCTGCTTTGTTGCATCCAGGCTTACATCATCTTTTGGGCTACTTGTTCATTCCTCCTAATCGACTTGAACATAAATCTTCCAAAAGGGCTGGTGATGACCTATATTTATATGTATGTACTGTATATATATATATTGAGGGCACTGATGACCGTGTGACGGTGTATTAATTCATTTTTTGTAGCTGCAGTTGCTTCCGTTATTGTGTTAAATAGCTGTAGCAGTTTTTTTGCTGATTCATCACGTGGCTGCAGCCTCCCCCTCCCCTTAACAAAGCTTTCACAAGGTTTTCAAAACACGGTGATTAAAAAGAGAGGCGACCACTGCAAGTGAGGTTATGGTGAAACTTTGGTGGAAACAGCAGACCACCAGTTTATAAAGTGTGGGTCATGAGATGCTTTTCAGTGGGGTCACAAGATTTTAATAAGACAAGCACACATTTTACATGGATTTTATGTTATACATGGTCCATCAGACCATCATGCAGACCATCGGCACACTGTACAATAATAGTTAGTATGCTATACTCTATATGTGTTCTTTTTTCATTTTACTAAAATATTATTTAAAACTGACTGAACACACATTTATTGAAATGTGTCAGTTACACTGTTTTTTTTCAATACTTTCAAATAATCCTGTGTCTAAACTTTCTGGAATTGATAGTAATTTCATCATGTATTCTTTTGGCAGTTTTGCTGACTAAAGTAGATTATAAAAATAATTTACAAGCCCAATTGGACAGTTTTCATGGGCCTACTCCTCAAAGGGCCTGAACAAAGTGAAGGTCATTCATCCCTGACATGAAAGGTCATATATGCGGCTTCCAGCTGGGAGTCGGACAACATCAATAATGGACGGGCATGAGGACGGGGGGGGGGATTCAGTGGCCTCGACTAGTTCACGACAGTGAGCACCTACCTACACTTGTACACATCCACACTAACCAACACACCCATTCATCTCCATGTCAGGACAAGATAAACAATACAGAGAACTGCAAAGGATGTAACTGTAAATTAAATCAGACACACACGTGACAGCGGTGGCTACTGAAAGAGATATAGTGCCTTGTCTACAGAGACATATATAGAGCATTACAGAGTAGCACATAGGGCAGTAACTTGTGGTTTAGAAAAGTGGGTTTGTGATCGAACGGTCAACTGTTTGAATCCCTGGTCCTGCTTCCTTTAGCAACTGCTTCAAGGGACCCTTGAGCAAGATGCAAAACCTTATAAACAGCTCTGTGTGAAAAGGTGGGATTGTAAAACATGGTTAGGAGATTTATTTTAATAGTGTTAATCATAACTAAAAGTATGCAGTTATTAGATGGAACTAAATGCATTGCAAGCACGATTAGAATTAAATGAAAAATGATTAAATAATTATAATAGTTTGAGAGAAATATGTTCCCTATTTATTAAGACCCCATTCTCCAGGGTCCAGTGTTTGTGTGTGAGTCAGAAAACAATTGGAGAGGTTCAGTTCTCCAAGAAATATAATAAAATGTCAAACCTCATTGGCTATTAATGGTACTGCCAGACTGAAAAGGCAAAATGTCAGCGAGAAAGGAAATGCAAGAAGCAATGAACAAGAAAGGAGGGCGGATTGATATATTCGGGATAAATGGTATGCAATCAAAAGGATAAAAAGGTCTCAAGAACTCACTCAAACAAAGGTATCTTATCGCCAATTATGATAGTGTAGCAGTAGCTGATATTATAAGGTTTTGGCAGCAGTACAAATCATTATTAACTCAAAGCCATTTATTTATTGTTAATTAAAGTAGCGGTTCATCTGTGTTGGTATGTCCCCGCGGTTGGACAATTAATAGTCTTTCATCTGTTCTTCTTCAGCCAATGTCAACAGTACAATCAACACAGTCAAGACGCAGTTCGTTATTGTAAAAACAAAAAAACAATCAGTGATTTACCACCTTCCAAGGGGTCTAGAGGGGCCTGCTGAAAGGACCTATTCAATCACAGCAATATCCTACCAAGTCACCTTCCACTGATTGTGTAGCAGTTATAGAGCGGACTGAAAGGAGAGATTGGAAAAAAAGGAAAAGACTAGGTAGAATGGTACAGAAGAAAAGCTTGCACTGTGGGCCAAAACAGCCCCTTTGTGATGTCAACAGCTCCAACACTTATATCCCAGGTGAAGAATAAGATTTAGAAATAAAGAGGTGTGTTGTACATACAGTAGCCTATATGCAGGGTCTGGTAGTAACGGATTATGTAATTGGGATTACGTACATCAACCCAGATTACATTTGATTAGATTATAGTTACATTGCCAAGGATTACTTGATTACATTTTTAATTACATCTTTAAAATATGGCAATTATAAAATTGAAAATCCAAGGCTTTCAATGCGGGTTTCTTAGTCTAGTGCTTTGATTAAAAAACATCAGCAACAAAAGCTTAAACAAATGAAACAGTACAGTACACCTGCAGACAATTGTGCCACCATGTTTTTGTGAGGGTAATTTGATTTGACCAATTCCAGATGCAGGATATTTACATTTACATTTAAGCATTTAGCAGGATATGTTCTACTTCATATCAAAGTAAGTTACTCCTCTCAGGTTGCCACTTCTACTAATGGTGACTTAACTAATATTTGTTTTTTAATGATGATTTATGGATTTACATTGAAAATGGAAATTTAACATTTTGTGTAAGTGCTCCTCTTGCATTACAAGAACAAAGTGCATGTGGCCTTTGATTAAAAAACAGCAGCAACAAAAACATACACAAAACTAACAGGATCCCACAAGATGTAGAATGCACACAGTACACCTGCAGTTTGTGCCTGAATGTTTTTTTTAAGGGTAATTGGATTTGACCAACTGTAAAGGCTGAATATGGAAAATTTATTTTAATTGCATTGAAAATGTTTTGAGAAAAATAAGAATAAATAATATTTGTGGAACTCACATTTTTGTGGCTGCGTCCATTTTTTAAGGTGCAATATTTTCAATGTTCAATTCTGAAATAATACAAAAGTACATTAGATTAAAAAAAATTATAATTACGTTACTAATTACAAAAATTGCACATTTTCACATTTTAATAACATTTTAAAGTAATCTGACCCAACCCTGCCTGTAGTTGCCTCTTTCTCTCTCTCTCTCTCTCTCTGTCTCTCTCTCTCTATATATATATATATATACAAATATATAGTGAGAGAGTGAGATACAGTACACAGGATGGAACAGATTGCGATCTTCAGCTCCATTTAGGTGAGCCAAATCTAGCAAGGCAGTAAAAAGACAACCATCAGAAAGAGTGCTTCCTGTTCCCGCTGACAGACCCAGCCAGCCTATTCATTACTCCACAAATGCCACCGAGTGTCAGTTATATTACTGCAAAGCTGTCCCTGACTGACGGCCACGAGTAGGGGGAGAAAAATGGCATGAAAACACCGCTAGAGGCCCTGGGAGAAAAGACGGGAGCGGCTATGATGGATGGGTGTTTTGACCCAAGCGGGGGGGGGGGGGGGGGGGGTGAAACCAAAAATTTTTTAACAAAAAATATTTTTTTTGAACATTGCCCCCCGGGGGCAAAAAATTGGCGCGACACAAAAACAAAAAAACGGAATACAACCCC
>JAOEHI010037009.1:0-22903 GCA_025447815.1 Percopsis transmontana | reverse complement strand
CAAAATGACTCTGCACAACAATGCAATCTAATTTTAAACAGAATACTACTTACTTAAGAGCTGGAGTCAGCTTCTCAGCTGCTAGACAGAATGTAAGATTAAATTAATGTTTTACTGGAAATCTAATAAGATTTCAGTTAGTGAAACTTATTTTCAATCTTGACACAATTCCAATTCCAATATTAATTCAACTAAACTAAAACCATATTTATTCAAATGGAAGTTCCAGGCAACCCTATTCTAAATCCATAATTTATGTCAAACCAAATTCTTTCCTAGTTTGAAAGAAGCTTAGAACTGGTGTTGGATTCAGCTGAGGCTTAGGTGTCACATGGTTTTAAGAGGTCTCTCTCTTCCTCTTTAAGAATGATCAGTGGGAGACACTGCTGTGGGACATTGTTATTGCGCTGATGTATTAGTTATTGTTATCTATGTATGATTCTCTGTGTGTTCAGGCCTGCAGCGGCGCCGTCTGATCCCAGCCTTGACTCTGGACTCCTCTCCTACTCACCGCTCCTCCAAGCCCACTGTCACCTCCTCGTCCTCCTCCTCTTCCAGCCCCAGTGCATGCTGGGTAGATGGCCCTTTGGGGCCCCCGCCTTCCTCGACGCCCCGCGGGGCCTCATCCAACCCGGAATCCTTTGAGATAAAGGTGTACGAGATAGACGATGTTGAACGAATGCAACGGAGGAGAGAAAAGGGAAGCAAGGTAGGACGGAAAGTGGTGCTAGTAAAAGGCAGACAGAGATGGGGGACAGAAACTATAATGAAGGGGAAATAAAACACTGGTTCTCAAAGTGGGGGTCGTGCCTTAAAAACAAGTGCATGCACACTTCCTTTTGGTGGTCGCGAGTCAGAACTTTTGAAAACCACCAAAATAAAATCTCAATAATATAGAGAGAGGTGGAATGCATAAAAAACAAGAAGGTGGATTTCACTTAGTGAAAGTGAAAACTGGAGGGAGAGAAAGAGAGAGAGTCAGAGGGCGAGAGATTCAAAAGGAATGGAGCTCTGTGGGTGGGATAAGGGGATAATAAGGAGAGCACAAGAAGTGATAGAAAAGATGAAAGACACAGGGAAAGCAAAATGCCGAACAGGCGTAGGATTTCAAATTAGCAACACATCAGCTAGCGCCATCCAGAAGCAAAAAACACTTCAAACTGAAAACCTAAATCCCCTAAAGGGACACCATTGGATTTTCCACTTTAAATGTGTTACATGAAGGATTTAACACAAAATTATCATTACGCAAATTAATCCAATCAATTATTGTTCCCATTCTTTAGCATAAAATTGTAAAACCCCTATGAGGGTAGAATCTTTTTGTTCCTCGTCTCAATTAGCAAAATCAAGACACTAAAAAATCACAGACTAAAATCCTCCTGTTCCAAACAAGTGCTACAGTTTAAAAGAAAGCCGTTTATAGCACAGGAGGGGCGCAACCCTTCCTGTCAAACCGTGAGCTATGAACCCCTGTTGTACCACTGTTGTCGACAGTAGAAAAAAGAGGGAGTGGGGAAGTACCATGAAGTATTACCCCCAGGTTGATTCTGACTTGTAACCCCCAGTGGAGATGCATTTTTTATGGTGCAAAAATGCTCCAATAATCCTTTTGTAGGGTAAAGGAGAGCACAACCTCCCTCTCTGTGTCTGTCAGGAGGTGGTGTTTGTGAGCGCCAAGCTTCGTGTCTTGGAGCACCGTCAGCAGCGGATCGGTGAGGTCAGAGCCAAGTACCAGTGTCTGAAGCAAGAGTTGGAGCAGACCAAACAGCACCTGATGCTGGACCCACAGAAATGGACCTCAGAGTGTAAGTGTGGCTGCCAGTGTGTGAGCATGACAGAGGTTCTATGAAGCATCTGTTACTGTAGCATGACAGAGACTCAGGTGATTTGTGTTTTGTCTTCATCATCCACACATCAAAAGCCTATTCTGACAACTTTAAACTGAACAAATGTAATCGATGTACAATATAAGTCATGAATCAAAGATTCAAACCAAAGCAACACTGGTTTCAACCACAACAGTAATTTCAGAGCCAGAGTGTACCTTTTAATAAGACAAAGACATAATTGTCATGCTGTGGTGCGATAGCAGAATCAATAACCTCTGTTTGTGACAGCCTTTCTAGCATTGACACTGTCAATGTGTCATGAGGTATCCTGTTTTTATCCTCTCAATGGGTTTGAGATAGCGTTTCCTTCCCCCAGCCTGTTTGACATTCTCTCTCTCTCTCACACGTGTCCAGTTGAGTTGCAGCAGGCCTATGAGGTGGACTCTTTGGAGTACCTTGAAGCTCTGGAGACGGTGACGGACAAACTGGAGAGCAGGGTGAACTTCTGCAAAGCTCACCTGATGATGATCACCTGCTTTGACATCTCCTCCAGATGCAGGTAGACAGATGGAGGGATGAAGAGGTGGAAGAAATGAGAGCTGGACTCGCAAATTACACGTGTTTGGTGTCGGCTTTTAGAAATGTGTCAGAAATGGCCCCAAACTAAACAAAACCTCACTGGATGAATGGATGTGTGGATGAAGATAGTGAGAAACAGATGGATTGACGAAGATCATAGCTGGAAGGAAGGTGATCGCTTGATGTTTCCTAAAAAACGGCTTACAAAACAGCTTACATCATGGAGGGATGGATGGATGGACAGCCCAACAGCCCAAAAATCACCTCTTTGAATGATATAGAATGAGGCTTGGTATGGGTATGTGGTTGAACATACAGACACACAGTTGAACTTAAGTCTTATATTTTCATTTGAAGAAGAAATATAAAACACCACGTGGAGACACATGTTTCCACATAACTGGATGGAAGGACTGATAACTCTTTCAGAGCATAGAAGACATGGAGAGGGGATGTGGTATTTTGGAAGAGATGGTAAAAAATGAGTGGAAGACAAGCATATTGTAATCTCCAATGATTTTTGGCACTTTTTAGATTTTAGATGAGAATTATTGGTTGTAAATACACTACATAATGACCTGGTATTGTTGGGTATTTAATAAAAGGATAAGTGGAGGAATGAAAAAAGCAAAAAGCATGATGGTGATGAAAGACAAGTGCCTTGTGAACACACAATACCACAATACCGAAACCAATTATCTTGTATGTGTGTACATAGTGCATGGTGCTAGCGTTGCCATGGTGACAAAATAAACCACAAAAGATCACTCTCTGGAAAAGGGTAAAATAATGTACATTTACAAATTTTGCCATTTCTGCGTTTGCAGCCTCATTGCATTTCAGCACAGGTTAGTACTGCACAAGTACTGTATGCCTAAACTGAAAATGTTAAAGAGGCCACCGCTTAGGGGACAGTGGACAATTTAGCCTCAACATGAGAAAGTCTTGACCTCATTCAAGGACCAAATAAATAATTTTAAATGCATTCAATTAAAAATGTATGGGTGCTGCTGTTATCACGTCATCTGGGACCTCCTTGAAATTGGCACCCCATATGATGAAAATATAAATAAAAGAATTTAGATTTGCTTGTGTACGCAAAATAAAAATGTGTGCTCAAACCATTTCAGAGAAATTAAACTTTATTTAAAATGGGGTGATGTCCTTAACACCCCACTATGTCACTTTTAACTGATCGCATTCGTTTGTGCATCATCTGTGCACGTTTATGAAAACAGATGAAACAAAAACTTCACCATCAAACAGGTGAAGTTTGATCCACGCATTTGTCATATGCTGGAATGGGCCGAATCGCTGAGAGGCTTTTAACCATGGGCTTATTAACGTGTAATGTTAACGTGTAATTTCTCTAAAACGATTTGCACACAAATGTTTATTTAGCGTACAAAAACTAATCAAAATACTTTTATTTACATTCTCATCATATGGGGGTCCAACGTCACGGAGGTTCATCTGTGTCAATGTCAAATTGTCTTTTTCTATAGTACACTTTACACATGAAACAAAAAGCTTTTAAACTTTGAGACACCATAGATGACGTAAAAGTAAAGATATAATTAGATCTTACATATGGCTTAAAGAATATACAGTGTATCCACTGTCTGCCTGAGTCTGTTTTTCAAGTTCTTTGTATCTGTATTGTTCTATTCTAGTCTAAAAAAAACTGTCAACGTATGTGTTTTATAATATGGTATTCTTTTTTATTTGAGTGCAATGGGAACATGTACAGGTCAGATAATGTAGTAGAACAATGGAACCAGCGGGGATGAAAGATGTAGCAGTTATAACAGAGGAAGTCATTGATATATCAATACATAAGATCCTAGATGGGTAAATCATGAATATAATGATAGCATAATTGCACCAAATGAAGTGAATTTAGTTTGGAATTTGTTATTGTTATTATATACTGCAATCTTATACGAAAACATATTTGACACTAAAAAACTAAAAATGTCCAACATGCTAACGTTAGCAAATTGCAAGTCGCCCAGCATTAGAATCACAAAGGATTACATATTCTGTGTTACAAGTTTAATCAGAAGACATGTCAAACTACATTTTAATGCTGAGGATGTCTGCCTGGTTCCACTGTTGGCTGCATAGCAACACTTTGGTAAGATTTGTTATTATTAGACAGTATATGGTGCTTGAGATGTTTCTAATCTAAATGTTTGTACAAATATAAATATATGATATAGTCTGTTTTCTTCAGAAATGCATAATCCTTCTAATGCTTCTTCTTCCATACCCTCATCATCATAATCATCTTCCTCCTCCTCTGAATGCCCTTAGCCCCTAAAGCATGCAGGGGCATTCCTGGGAGATGCCATGTTTTACCTCACAGGAAAAGAATGGAGGAGAAGCTGACAGGAAAGTATTTGACTGTTTTTTGCCCAAAATTGATCTCTCTATAAGAACAATCCCTATAAGACATTGGTTTATGGAAGAAACATTCTGGATTAACTAGTTAAATATCTATTTTCTAGATTTTAAGACGTATCTTTTTTTTTATAGCTATACAGAATGTCGCAAAGGAAATCTGCAGGCCTACCTTCAAGTTTTCACAATTTGTCATAGTCGAGCAAATTGTGCCAAAATGTGTATGAGTAACAGGGCCAGGTTTTTCATGCATTTTGTCCTGTGATATCATTGAGCCCTCCTATTCTTATTTTTTTTCCTGTTCATCACACCATTTCATTGTGAATGATTGAATTTTATTTATTTAAGCTCAGGAGGGTCGTTCAGACAGAGTTGCTTAGTCTTACATTATTTATACACAGCTTATGATTTAAAAAGTACTATGCATTTAAAAAAAATTGAAAAAGAACTGTACATACTATGCTAAGCCCGTGTCCTAGAAATATAAATCTATATACACATACTGTATCATATAGTCATTTTTTTTTCTCCTGTTGTTCATCTTTGAGAGTTTTATGGGTTTGGGTTTCCCTTAACATTCACAGCCAGGGTAGCTTACTTGGCTAATATCAGCAATCTTGACAAATATCTAACGCAACGAGCAGGAACTATACTTTGTGTTATAAAGAAACATGAATTGTCTTAAACAATACAGCTATATAGATATATTAAAAAAGAAAACTATTGATGTTGTTAAGTTACTTTAGTTGTAAGTGTTTTGGAAACCCAACTGCTGAGTGTGAGAATGACCTGTACCTTTCGCAGATTTGAAGATACTACGTGTAGGGTGATGATTGATATAACACTGCCAAATGATTTATGACAGCACTTCATAATTCTAGCAATACTGTGGAAGGACTCTTGAGGTCTATAAAATAACTCATAATAACATGAAACCAGTGTGATATAACAATATATGACAGAAACAACGTCAGGATTAAGTGTTCTGTTCTGCTTGGGGCAATTCATGCCAAAAACGATATACAGTAATTGTAGTAAAGTGCTTTGGATAAAAGCGTCTGCTATAAGTCATGTTATACGAGTTGACTTCCACACAAAATCTCAATTGTTGTTTCTTGTAGATTTGACATGGATGTTTCTAAACCAGCAAAGAAAATTATTATGAAACATTTCAAGAGCTGATGTTCAGCAGTACATGAATTATAAAGTGTTGTCTGAGAATCCTGCATGTAGCACCTTTAATTTTTTTTAAGCAGACTTGATATAAAATTTTGGAATGGACTATGTTTTCCAAAAACATACTAGCATGATACTGCCATTTTGTTTTGTGTACCTGTACCATTAGTTTGATTTAGTAAGACAGTGTGTGACAATGGTTAGATGAATGCACAAAGGGGAAAATCTGCTTTCTACGCTTGTGTGTTACAGATCTGCTGCTATAATGGCTGCCCAAAATATAGAAAAATCAGTTCTCCTGGCCAGTCCTCTGGGGTGCTAGTATGTTTCAGGGAATGTGGTCCTAGAGTTGCTGTGTTGATGGATAAGCAGAATGGAGGGATGTAAATAAAAGAATGTATTGGAGATCTGCCATCTCTTGGTTTTTGATCTGAAGAACATGCACTTAAATCACACAGCTCACAAATGAAGAGTGTCATGTTCATAGGCACCTTGGCATTTGTTAGGGTTACTGCTTTACTTTCCACTGAACCTGCAACAATATAGTTGTGAATCATGATAATATTGTACATAGGCTGCCTGGCCTGACATACTGTATGTTTCAGCTAACCTTTATAAATGATACTGTGGGCTATAGGTAGAGCAAAGCTTTATTCAGTGTCAGTTCTTCTAAATAATTTGTCTCATCATGGCAGGTAATTGCATTAGATAACATTAAGATGAGCTCCATTTGCACATTTTTGTTTAATGATCAGCTAGCTGTGGCTTAAGTCATTTCCGAATGTGTCTGTCTTGACACCGTTATCTCTCAGCTGCATGCAGACATGTGTGGGCAGCTTTTCCATGCTATTACATTTGATTTTTGTCACTTAACCGTCCCAATGCTGCTATTTATGCATACTATGACGTCTACTAATAGATTCCACCAACTGCAGAATGACATCATTCCACTGAAAGCTAACCAATGAAAGGAATAAACCAAAACTGGTGGCTGGCAATATAACAACAAAATATAACAAGAAAAAAAATCTACCATTTTGAATTAAAACGTACTTTAATTACTCACAACATTGGGTCGGCTTGTTCCACATGTGCGTATCACAGATAATCAACTGACAATCCAGCACAACAGTGGTGCTGAGAGAGTCCCAAAGACTGGCTTGTTGAATCGTGAAAATAACATAAATGCTGCACCTGTAGCAGAATGAAAACCTCACTGTAGGATAGGAAACACATTGCCTGGTCTGACTCACCTGCTGGCCCCTGGGAATGGAAGAATGGCATTGGTCAGCAAACTTGAAACGGAACCTATTTTGAGGGTGCAATATTAGAAATGCATCTGTACTGTTTTGAACACTGTGTACTATAGGAAATGTTTTATAATGTAATGCTTACCTTTAGGGCTTCTACAGAAAATGTATTCTGTGAGTTCTTGTAACGTACTAAGAAATGTCCTCACATTTTCCATGATGCCTTTGTGTACACTTGAGACTCTGCTGAGTGACACATTGACCCTGCAACAGCAAGGATTCTTTGATCACCCACGTACTGAACAGGAAAACAGAAAAGGGGATAATAAATTCAAAAAACAAAATATGGAGCGAGAAGGCCGAGGGAGTGAAGGAGAAAAAATAGCGTGGGAGAAAAGAAACGGACTGGGGGAGGAAGAGAGAGAAAAGAAAGGGGCAACAGTAAGGGAGAGGGCAGAGTGGAGGTGGGTGGAGAGAGAAAAAAAGAAGCCATTTTATTGTGCAGACAGTTTAAATATTACTGTCCATTTACCTGTGGTCATTAATGGTAAACCAACAGCGCACATGAAAAACAAGTGATGAGTTAAATAGATCAGAGGGATAAGAGGGATAGCAGCAGTGCTTTCTTCATGATGTCTGGGCCAGGGTTCCTGAAGATGAATGTCTCATAAAGCATTTAAACACGAGAGAGGCCAATAAGGCCAGCCAGTGGTTTCCTTATTGTCATTTCTCTTTTCAAAATCTCCTCATCTTTCCTTCCTCTTTCTCCTCTTCTCCTTTGAGAAGATATTCTATAGCAGTGATTTCACACTTTTTGACTTGTGACCTTTAAAAAATAAGTTAACATTATTATATTTTATCAAATATAATAAAACAAAAAGAATAGAAATATAATTAAAACAACTAATCTAATAAACCCACTGTTTAAAATCATCTCACATAAGTCGGAGGGGTCCTCGACCCCCACTTTGGGAGCCATTGCTCTAGAGGGGCTGTCTAGCCCCGATGAAAGCCCACGGCTCATTCCTCCTGCTCAGTTTAATGTCAGAGTAACATGAGCAGAGAATTCCCTTTGATTAAAAAGGTCCTTTATCCCTGAGAGAGAACGAGAATACCGGAATACCAAAGAGAGAGAGAAATCTCGAGCTTTATCTGCATGAGCGATGAATTGAGGAACCCCGCCCCCATCCCCTGTTACTGGCTGGCTTACTGTTCCCCTCTGAGGTCATCCAAGGATATCTGGAATCAGACCCGCCATCTGAAGGGAATATTACATGTGAAATGCAGGAAAAAAACAATTGTCATATACAGTATATACTGTATATATGGTAGAGATGGGGGGTTTAATGGAGGGAAATAACGTCATATACACTCTGGTCAGGGGATGGGGGGCTGGGAAGGGGGGAAAGCAGAGATGAGAGATCTGACGAGAGGAAAAGAGATGCTTGCAGAGAGATACGTGGATGGGCAGGGAGATAGAAGGGAGGGAGGGGGGGAGGGAGGGAGGGAGGGAGGGGAAGAGTCTCTAAGATGAAACTGGAAATTGAGTGTGGTTGGGGGGTGGAGAAGATGGGCCGGGGGGGTTACAGGAGACATGCTGAGCTAAAACTACTGTGAAGAGCTTTTGATTCAGTCAAACTCCCTGCTGGGAGAGACAGCAGGGAGACAAGGAGGGGGGCGTTGTGGGGTGAGACACACAGAGAGAGAGAGAGAGAGAGAGACAGGTCTTTATGGTTGAACGCCAGTGAATCTAATTTGATGGTGGTGACGAAGTGAGAGGCAGAGAAAGGGAGAGAGGGAGAGAGGGAGAGAGGGAGAGAGGGAGAGAGAAAGCGACAGAGCCAGCGCAGTGAGTAATGGAGACCGTGAAAGCAGTAGGCTATTGTAACTGGATTGTCTTTTTCCACAAGCCGTTCAGTTTACTATAGTGTCATTTCTACTCCATTCAGTCTTCACGTCCGTTTGACTCAATCCCCTACAGCTGCAGTTACCTCAACCTGTTCACCCACAAATCATGCAGGGACCTTGCTGTTATTTTATTGTAGTAACGGCAAGATTTTTCTATATAATATCATATAGAAAAACAAACTTCCAAAACTAGAACATTAACTATTTCACTTCTTTTCAGACTAGATGAGCTTTTGTAATTTAAATTACAAACTGAAAAAATTCAAACTTTGTTCTGCTGCAATCTGTCAAAAACGTAATTCAAAACCAGATTTGAGTTTTCCTTTTTTGCTGCGACAGTTTTCTGTGACATGTAAAGCGAATCATTCAAAATAGTTTGTTTTTCCACTATTCTTAAGCTTTTCAGGTGGCTGCTTTGTGAAATGTACTTAATTTCTGAAGTACCATTTTCTGCCCTCAAAAACCGAAAATAGATCCACACCAGCACACAGGGTCTGTGTAGAATAGGATTATAGGGTGTCTACCACTGAAGATCTTACTGCAGGATAAATGATAAAACAGCAACCATTATGTAATAATGAAGCAAAAGAGGCAAAATGGCAAAACCTTTATTCTTATTCAGCAACCAAACGCCTGCCAGTGTAAACCTTGCATAACCCAGAGGCCTTCCTCATATACCCTCAAACAGACACAGACACACGTTTTATCCTCCCAGAGGAAATGCTGTCATCAGTTTGCAAAGGGGGGTAACTTTGGGATTACCATGGGAAGTCTGTTAGAAAGACAGAAACACATTCTGTCTCATACACACAGAGCGGTTTAACAGCGCGGGTATGTCACAGACACACACACACACACACAGAGTCTCACTGACACACTGAACATTACTTGTGTAAGAAATTACACACATACACACCCACACACAAAAGCAAGGATTAACATGGGAAGTGTGTGTGATGGATATGCCAGAGCCAAAATGGATGTTTTGATAACCCCTGTTTTGCTAAACCAATACACACACACAAACAGCAAGGAAAACCACACAAATACACACAGGCACACACAGAGAAACATGGGCACACAAAAACAACACATACCTTAAATGTGATGCATCTATATGACTAACCTGGGTACAATACAAAGAAACCATAGACATACCAAAACAGATAACCATGTTCACATTTTCAATTTTTGCACTAAACTACTAAATAAGAATATTCATTATGAAAAACAACTGAAAAAAGAACCAAATGGCAGAACTTTTAAAAAGACCAACTTTTATTGGTCATCCTTTTCAGGGAATGAAAAGGATTGTCAATCTGTGACAATTTTGACTGATGCTTGAAAACCCAATAGGCTATTATACTGATTTGTGACTGGTGCCAACGAGAACAAAGTTTATTTTGTCAGTAAAAATAATCTAATTCCAAGTAACAGATTTAAATATCTTGCTGACAAAATCTTACTGCTAGCAAGAAAGTTAATAATTTTTAGCTACAGTATTCAACCACTCCATCTAAATAATTCCAATAGACAACAGAAGGTAGGCTCAAAGGGATTTTGACAGGTTTTCGTTTTTTTTAATTGAAAAATAAGGCAATTTTCAGTGCCAGCATACTGAAGCATCTAAAAAGTTAAAATGAGCAAACAAAAACCTTTTGTCTCCAGCACAAGCAACAATATAGTACTCATACTGAACTGAGACAATGCAAATCAACAATGGTCCAATTTTGTAACTGCCATATAAATCCTGGAAACAGTTATCCTATTTAACTGATACTTGATTGTGCTTGTCAAATACAATAGAAAATAAACATTTTTTATAAGTGAGTGTTTGAGAACCCAAAATGGCAAGCCAAACTGTATGGGTCATTTTCAAGCGTGTGAAAAATTGCTAGGTTGTTGTTGCTAAACATGATTCATCTCTGCACGACAGTCCTCCAACTTGCTCAATAGGTCAGTGGTCATGGGGTGATGGCTGCCATGGGTGACCTTGATGATGTCATAGGCCTGGATAGACGGAAATAAATTAATATTAAGTAAAACATTACCCCCAGTTAGAGTAACCTATGGTTGCTAGGAAACGCCTCTACCTGTGTGAGTGTGCCCAGGGCATCCTCTATGTGTTCCAGGTAATGTTGCAGCTTTCCAACCCTCATCAGCTGGACCACATGGACCGGATGGGGATCAGGGAAGTACTGCCTGTTGAAACAGAGTGTGTTAGAGAAAAGAAAGAAAAAGAGATTGACTAAGAAAAGCACTGAGAGAGGAAGATTCCTTGAGCAAAGCACAAAAACTGTATCTGTACTATAAACTTACTTCAGCATAAAACTGGCGTTAGAGATAAGATATTCCATTTGCTTGAACAAAATCTGTTGTCGATTTTGTTTATTCAACCTCTATTGGACTACATTTGATTCCACTGGCAAGTCTGTGACACTATTGGAGGCACTGAAGATTTCATGAGATTGATTTGACAGAGGAAACTTGTGAAAACACAGAAACCAACAGCACTGTAGACATAATATAAGTATGTTTCTGATGTTCAGATGAACCCAGTGGAAGTTGGGGGGAAAACAAACAGTGCATAAATACAGCAACCGACCAGAATATCTATCCTGAACGTCAGTGTGTGGACTTGAGATAAGGAAGCTTTACAGATGTGGGATTTTGTAAGTTCAATATCGTTTTAATAAACAACAATAGCAGACCGTGGTTATATTTGGCTGGCCCCTGAGGTCTGTAACGCATGTGAAAAGCAGAACAACAATATGTAGTGGGTCAACCTTGGATGGATAAAGGTAAATAAGGTCTAAAGGGATTAGAACAGTCATATTTAGTGACTCTGAGATGACTACATTTTCTTTTAGAATTTTGTAATGAATCAACATTTGTAGCCTCCAGCCTTTTCTTTAACAATGAACCAAGTGGGAAGTCCCCAAAAAAAGATAAGTACTAATGTGTTTTGTCTCTCACACACCCCTCTGGAGTCTGGCGCCGGGAATGGAAGTGGTTGAAGGATCATCCAAACAAAGTGACATGAAGACATGCTCTTCTCTTCATTGTAATATTATTCATCTTCTTCTCTTTCTCCCATTAATTAAAGTTAATTTGAAGATAATAAATTAATAGGCCTGACTAAGTGCTTGTGCACTCTTACACACACAAAGACCCACAGTGCGCCTTATTTAACCCATTAAGACCGGATGCAACATTTGCGCTTATCTCCCTTTAAGACCAGATGCAAAGTGAGTGCGTATCAGATGATATCATTGTTTTCAAGACCTGTGACCATTTATATGCATATTTGGCCTCTGGCCAAGGTATACTACCAAAAATAACCGTCTCTGATACTACAAATCTCGGCGTGTTGGCATTTCCTGGTTGTTCAGAATACACATAGCAATCTTTTATAAATCATTTTTCTATTGTCACAAACATACATTCTCAATATTGGTGTAATGAAGAGATTCGCTGTAAAGAGATGATTTCATATGCCTTGAACATTAACTAAGACTACAATTTAACACTCAAGTTTCATTAGACTAGGCGGGCATTTCCTGGTTATTCAGGCAGCGGAATAAAATCATCAAACTTTTATAAATAATTTTTCTATCGGAACTAACTGATTCCCATCCACAAATCCCAGCCCTAATGTAATTGGTTAGGGCTGAGCAAAAAAATACACAATATATTTTTCCATGTTACTGTATTGATTTGGTAGCCCCACGTATCGATACATTAAAAAAAAGTAAAAACTAAATACTAATATTAGTAATAAGACCAACAAACAGAAAATACAAATACCTTGCCATGGTGAGGCAACACAGACACACACAATACTGTCAAGGGGTTCCCCTTGTAGTGAGGGGTGCAGCCAGCCCTCTGAGGAAATAAGGGAAGGGGGACCCCTCCAGGACGCCTCTGGCCTCCACTAACCTAACAATGAGGTTACAATGTTGCATTTCAGCAAACTGTAACCCTATTTTTTTACATTCCAGAACCCATGACCTCTCAGCCTGATAAGAATTTAGACTAGGACTCCCTTTCAGTCACAAAGACTGACTAAAAAACTTTATTCTTATTAAAACTAATTATAAAACCTCACTGATGGAGTTGATGAAGATGAACAATGCTATAACTTGAGCATTCACATTCACCAAGGGGTGAATGTGAATGCTCTAGATGCAGACAGTGAACATGTGGTTAGAACTGTTGCCTCACAGCATGAAGGCCCTGGGTTCAAACCTGACTGGGGCCTTTCTGTGTGTGAAAATGCATATCCTCCCCAGACACCATAAGACATGCGTGCAAGGTTGATACATCTGCCCTTGACCAAGGCCCTGTCCACTGGAACTGGACATGGGTCCCTGGATACCGCACCATGCGACTCCCCACTGGGTCCAATGCAGAGGACAAATACTTTGATGGTCGATTCCCCATGACGTTTTGTACTCTACATACTACTAGGTTTGCATATTGTTGACTCAAATTTTACAATTTACAATTACGTCATTTAACAGACACTTTTATCCAAAGCGACTTACAATTACATGGAGCAGATATGGGTTAGGCATCTCGCTCAAGGATGCTTACAGTTAGGCCAACTCTGGAACTCAAAACCACGACCTTCTGGCTGGGAGTCCAAGACCTAGACCACTTGACTATCCTGTTACATTTGTCAGAATAGACTGCAGTGGCATTATGTTTGCTTTAGCAACAGAGGGATTGAGGAAAAAGAAGTGAACATGGAGGTGTGTACTTCTGTTGTGAACAACCAATCGCTATAGAAGAGTGGTGAGTTTATCCAGTGAGGAATTGATTGACATTAAAATAATATTTAAGAGAGCCCATCACTGGTGAGCAGGAAATAGGAACCGACACCAAAATTCCCAAACTGTGACATTACCATTCATGTCGAGAGGTAAACACACTGTGGCCTGTACATGGTGTTAAAAAGCATTATCCATCGTGTCATGCTAAAATAGGATTATTTGATGATGCCATGATAAAGGCAGCCAAAGAACGAGATTAAAACAAAGACTGCAACACAAGGTGAAGTTGGATTTGAAATTAAAATTCATGCGTCGCACACTGCAGTTACTAGACAAGTGTGGGCAGGTTATTTTACACTTGCGCCAGTGGCATACGAATGTGAAAAGCTGCATCCTCAAGCAATGTAGTGTCACTATATTAATAACACAATGATGAGAGGAGAGAGGTAGTGTGGTGTTTACGTGGGCATACATGTTTTAATGCATTACTCTGTGGAAAAGTCCATTGAGTGTGTGTGTGTGTGTGCGCATGTGTATATGTCCTCGTCAGTATTTGGGTTCCCAGCCCCTTTATTAAAGAGGAACAAAGAACTGTTCATCTCCTACGGGAACAATTTCCCTGCAAAATATATGCTACAAGCAAAAAAATACACACAAGCACGCAGCCGATCACACACAAACACACAGGCTATCATACAGACAAACTGCACACATATTTCACAAATACACAGACAAATGGCAGGCATGGCACACGTATAAACAAAGTGGCTTGATTCACTAAAAGAGACGGAACAAAGAATCCATTGTCTCCTCTGTGCGTCTTCAGGACGTATACACTTCTGGAACCACAGAATATATATTAGTGTGCTTACACAGCCTTTTCAGACCAATTTTGTACTCAATCATTATCTTTTCTTTTTCTTGTTTTGCTTTACCTCAAGTCGAACATGAGAAACACACATGAAGTGAAGGAATTGTGTTGTGTTTCCACTCAACCCCACAACCCTTATTAGCATATGCAAATAACCATGGCCTTGTTAAGATCAGCAGGCCAGAACACGGCACCTTGGACACTGCTTCAGACACACATAGCCTCCATAGTAACATCACACACATTTTTAAGCCACAGACACTTCACCCCTACATGACCTTGTATAAATATATTTCATGTCAATTCTGCAAACCATGGCTGAGGTCAATACAACTTTAATAAAATCTTGACAATATCAGTAGAAAGTGTGATTCATTTGCTAATGACGAAGCATTATTCTAAATTATTTCTGGATATGACATCTTCTCAAGCCAAATGGTTTTAATTCATGAAAGATCTGTTCCTGAATTGATTGAAATTAAAGCGAAGAGACTCTTGAAGACAAAGTGGGTAATTTGTCTTGCAAGCTCATTTGTTAACTTGCAACAGAATTTGTACTTGCAGCGATATGTCCATTTGTTAAAGTAACAGATTATGTGCACTGTTGATTCAGACATGGTCCTTCTTGTTAGCCAGAAGAATCCAGCTCCTGTGGTCCAATTTTAATCATTAAATGGCATGTAAAAGAAAATAACCAAACCAAACATCATTACTCTATGAATAATAATTTGCACTAATGATTTAATTATCAGGTTAGCACTTTGAGAGCGTTGAGACTCACATACAAAAACACACACAAATGCAGCACTAAAGTTCTGTTACGTTTCCTCTTTATGAACACAGCAGAGAAATTATAATTGCAGTATTTCATTAACTTTCTGTCTTCAAGATCTGCCCCCTAATTTGTCCCTTTCCTGCAAGAGTAAATGGAACAGATTTGACTCTTGTTGCATGCAGCTGGTTAGAAAACCATAACCCACGGCTATGGATAAGAGAAGGGGCGAAAAGAAAATGTATAGTTATAAAAGCGTAGTATATAAAGGCAAATGCAGTGGAACTAATGACACTGTAGTTGGGAACAATACATTCATTGGCTGATGGTTCAAAAAGCAAAACCCTGGGTGCACTGGGTTTAATCAGAAATAATCGAAACTCAATCTTAACAGCGATAGTTCCATACTTTACTACGTACCACACCATACAACCCAAACTCAACTCATAATAATAATTTAAGGTATCATTTTGTCTGTACAGGCTTAAAAGAATTGCATGGTTCTAGATTTACAAGAGCTTGGGAAATATATCACACATGGCAACGATAGAAAAGATAAAGATTGCAATTATTAATTAATAAATTCAACATTAATAAATAATGTATGTTGTGAAATGTATAACTAAGTTAGCCCTGATGCTGATGTCATGATTCTAAAAGAATGTTCTTTGTCTTGCCATGACTGTATGACCTATTTAGCTGTAGACAAATGCACTTAATGTAAGTCGCTTTGGATAAAAGCATCTGCTAAATAATGTAAATGTAATACTTTGATATACACTTGCTTGCTATTGTGGCGGTTGAACTAGTGACCTCGCCATTATGGACCTGTCTTTTTAATGCTACAGTAGCCTGTTGTCCTCCTACACCAATGTACTATAAATATCTAGCATGACAAACTACATATGAGACATGCCTCACAGTCTATGCATGCCAATCTGTGCTGGTATTGACACCACAGCTTCCATTGACCGCAATTCTAAAGCAACAATCGATTAAATATCGTGTGGCTCGAGCTCTGCGTTTGGCCTGGATATGTTTGTTATATTAGGGGGGCGTGTCTTGACTGCTCCACTCTGCTCTCCTGTGATTTATTTTTTGCTTAAATGGCCTGAGCTGGATGCACTTCTGCTAGAATACTGCTACTACTCCTAACTTTTTGGGAGTTTAACAACATTAAAAGTGCTTTGGGTAGGATTTGAGAGTTGTAACGAGAGCTAGCTAAAAAAGAACAAAAGACTACGATTTTGAAAATCTACTCTACTCAATCTACTCAAACCAAAAACCCACCCCCTCCTCCTCTGCTCCCTCTCTCTGGAGCCCGCTGTGTGCATGCATTCATGTGACTGACAGGCAAGGTAGATTCACCCGACCAATCAGGAAAAGAAGCCCTGATTGTTCAGAATTCTATTGGGCGTCGTAAAAAAATCTAAATCCACTCATATAGAGGCAGGGGCTATCAACCAGAGCAGGTATTCTCACAGAGAATTTCACTCACTGATAGAGCTCTATCAGAGATTAGAGAGTGTAGGTGGGATTTAAGATTAGCACCTAAATCCTACCTACACCTTTAAATGACACATTAACATTATATCATGTTTCTGTACTTTTTCATCCAGTGACTGGAAAACTGGCGGAATTATGGGTCTAGTGACGGAAAATGCTAGTTTGGTGCAGGTGAGCTACTCCTGTTTAGTCTTTTTTTATATCATATACACACACACAAACCAGTGTGCAGGTCTCTGTACTGTGGAACTGTGTCATCCTGGGAAGTTACTATGACTTTGTATGTGTGCATGTAGTTAAACTCCATATGTTGTTGCATGATATTATTTAAATTTATACATGCATGTAGAGAGTTCTGGTGGAATACTTGGCTCTGTGTGTGTGTGTGTGTGCGTGCATGCATCTATGAGACACTAAAATCAGTGAAACGTGAAGGTACTCGATTGTACAGCCTGCAGCAGGTGTGAGACACACGCAGACACACACACACACAGGGAAATACCTCTACATATTTCAAATAGAAAAGGAGAAATTGAAAGGGCGATAGAACTGCATAAAGAATGAATAAAGAATGTAGAATGAAGGAACCCGAGTGGTGAGAGAGAGAGAGATTGTTCTGTCATCTGAGGAGCCTGGAGGAGGAGAGGAGATGAATGTGTCAGAAACTAGTCGCTCTTTTATCCCAGCCTTGCCCCTCTTTCCCCTTCCTTTCTCTTCTTCATTCTTCATCTATCCCCCTTCCCTCCTGGCCACTTTCATCCTTTCCTCTCGGCTCCTCTCTCTTCCTTTATCCTCACACCTCTCTCTCACAGAGTCCTTCTAGTTATTTATTGATAGTCTGCATTACCATTTCCCCCCTGTGGTTACACTATGCTGCACCTGCTGCGTGCGTGTGTGTGTGTGTGTGTGCGTGCGCACGGTGCTTTGTATTGTATATGCGCACGGGCATATTACTAGAGTGCTGCCCTTCACACAAGATCAATTAATCACACAAGCACGCACATACGCGCGCACACACACACACACACAACTATTCACAGCATGCCAGCGGGATACAAACACATGTGTAATGCTGAGCTTCAGAACGACACAAGCGGTTTAGAATAGAGGGGTGTCATGCACAGACATGCACAGAGACAAATGTGTATTTGGAGGGTCAGACAGACAAACAAGGACAAAAATTACACACTTTCAAGCAATTGCCCCATTACTCTGTTTCACGGTGTTTGAGGTGTAAAAACTCCTGACAGTAACATAAATACAAACAAAAAAACTTGAAAGTATAAACAGATAATAATAGATCTGATAACAGATACATTCTTGCGTAATTACGCTCTTACCAAAGTCTGTATTTGTAATATACCGTGTTAAAGCTGTAATGACATTTTGTAAAAACCTCAACTCACTCATATTCGTTAACTCAATATTAAGTTATCCAGCTGAAGTTCGGCAAAAATGTATGTATTGTTTGCGTAACAGAAAATGTGTTTTTGGGAAACAATGGCTGCCTAAGAGTAACAGTGTTATGGCGGGTTTAACAAAAGTTAAATTCTCCTCTTATATCGTCTG
This sequence comes from Percopsis transmontana, assembly GCA_025447815.1. Taxonomy (NCBI): domain Eukaryota; kingdom Metazoa; phylum Chordata; class Actinopteri; order Percopsiformes; family Percopsidae; genus Percopsis; species Percopsis transmontana. Next base: position 4,262 of record JAOEHI010037009.1, on the reverse strand, counting down.
TTAGTAAACTACTTACTTAGCAACCGTCATGGAGACAGAGTATAGAGAGTTGGCTAACAAGTATGTTTTGTTAGCATGTGTGTATACATTCAGAATCAGAATGTGTACTTACATACACAAGGAATTTGACTCTCTATACATTCAACAATAGACAATACAATAGAGACAACAGTATACATATAGGCACATAACGTAATATACAAAAATACAAATATATACAAATTAAGACATTATATTCAAGACACTATTACAAAAAGTAATAGTGAAAAGTAGTGTGCAAGATGCATATGGAATGGTAAGCATGTGTAGAGAAGTGGGTGAGTGGCCAAAGTGGGGATGACGCCCCCTTATCAAGTGTTCAGTAGAGTGATGGCAGTGGGAAAGAAGCTGCTCTTATGTCTGGTTGTTTTTGTGCGCAGGGCGCAGGGATCTGTAGCGCCTGCCAGAGGGGAGGAGGTTAAAGAGAGTGCGTGCAGGATGTGTGGGGTCTTTGGGGATGTTCACATCACCAAAGTCAGCTAATGGCTTCTACTACATATAAGATTGTGACAACTCAACAAAAGCTTTGTGGGAAGTTTGAATTGTGTAATGTTTTGTTTCAATCCTATTGGTGCCTAATTTTATTAATTTTCAAGCCTATTGGTGCCTAATTTCATTTTGTAGGGCTCTGGCAGTGCTCCTCCTGTTCCTCCTCGCACAAAGAAGCAGATACTAGTCCTGCTGCTGGGTTGATGCCCTTCTACGGCCCTGTCCAGCTCTCTTTATGTAATGGCCCGTCTCCTGGTATCTCCTCCATGCTCTTGAGACTGTACTGGGAGAAACAGCAAACCTTCTTGTGACAGCACGTATAGATGTGCCATCTAGGAGGAGCTGGACTGCATGTGCAACCTGAATGGGCTGCAGGTACCGCCTCATGCTAACAGTAGTGGTAAAGACACTAGCAAAATGCAAAACTAGAGTCAAGAAGGATAAGGAGAAAGCAATTGTCTGTGGCCACCACCTGCAAAACCATTCCCTTCCTGGGGATTGTCTTGCTGTTGCCTCTCTAGTGCACCTGTTGTCACTTTCATTTGCACCAAAGCAAGTGACATTGATTCACAATCGCTTACGCTTTCTAAACTGAACAGATCGATAGCCCTGAAGTTTATTTGACTTGACGTGTTATACTGTGACTATTACGTGTTCTCTTCATTTTTGTGAGCAGTGTATTATTTTAAATGTAAAGATTACCAGAAAGGTATGAGATTTATAGGGCCAAAGAGTCAACGCCAAGTGTAATTACAAAAAAGCAAAGCACCCATTCAATTCAATCATGCTCTCCTGCGTGTAGACCTATCACAACACAAAGACCATTTCAATCTAGTCTGTTTTTGCACCGCCTACTGTAGATCTCAGTCAGGCTGTAATCCGGCTGAGGCCTCCTCCACTCTCTCTAAGAGCAGATGATTCAGCCCTGTCAGGAATAACATGTAATGCTGTTTGGGAACCTTACACTGATTAGAGGGGCATCGGGACTGTGTAGAAGGTCGGTGCTTTGAAGTCCTAATCCCCCACCAGTACGGCGCTGGGTTACGTAAGGTTGCCCCTCTACTAAGGGAGCTGCACTTAGAATGCACTTTCACAAGTTACTCCTGTCTGGGTTCCACCCATTACCAGCATTCGTATGGTAAACCAGGACAAAGACAGGCATTTCACAGTTTTGACATGCAACGGTCACAATGTGTAAGAAGTGTGGATGAAGGAGGGGATTCTACTCTACACCTACTGTATACTCCTAACAGGATTTGATGTAAAAATCACAATCTGAAAATGTCCAAAATCAAGCGGCTACATTGAGCTGAGCTATATACAGTATGCTGGGAACTGCTAGGCCTACAATGTGACACACTATACAGATGTTAACCTGGCTATGAGATGCTTCAGTGTCAACTGTCTAAATCACTTTACTATAACTTTGTACTGTGGTGCAATAGTCAAAAAACAAACAAAAAAAAAAAAAAACAGTTAAAGCTAAAGGCTGCTATCTTTTTATGCACCTGGCTCTGCGTTTCAATTAATTTTCCCAGTTAATAACTGTACTAATGCCTTTATTTCATCCTTCTAGCGCTTTTTCTGTTCTGAGCTGAAGTAGATACAATCAATTATCAATCATAACATTTGAATACTTCAAAGGCCAAATCATTCCTTTATAATAGTCTTTATTGAAAAGGACTTGGGGTAAGGAGAAGAGAGAGGTTACACATCAAAATAAGAGAACGTAAAAGCCCAATGGTAATGGTTGGATTTGCATTTCATTAGTTTGTTTTGCGTTTAGCATTGCAAATTCTCACATCTCTGGCAATACAAACACGCTCTCTCAAACCTAAACTCACAGGCCCATGCAAGCATGTGGGCAGACATCTTATTAACAGGTTCAGTGCTTAGCATTGCTAATTCACCACTAAATCGCCTGCGAGTCCTCACGGCCGGACTGTAACGATGGCCGTCCACAACATTACAGTATAAGCAATTTAGCATTGCTAATCAGAATGCTGAGGCAAGCACTGAAGGGTTTTATCCTGGCTGCACTCTCAAAAATAACCCAACCCAAACACAGGTACATAAACATACATGCACAGACAGAATGCACACACGCGACACATGGCCCTCAACTACAAAAACAGAAAAGGCTAGGGGAGGGGTACAGCCCCCCCCAGTTCAGAAATGTGGGGTTTTGGGGTTGCTATAATGCAATCCTCTGTCCCTTTCTCCTGTCAATGTTGGCCTGGGGTGTTCAGTAAAGTCAGTCGGTCGACAATGTGCAGGGCTTGGCACTCAAGCATGTACCCCCTGCAGGCCAAGTAACAGTCTGGTAACTATGCATGTTTCTGATGCCTCCTAAACCTGTACGGGGGATGATCATAGCTCTTCTCCGCCCTCTAATCACTATGGTTGTAGATCTGTGAGGATGCTGAATAAACACCCTGCTCCTGTTATGAGGATTCACTTTCTCTGCTTTTATTTCCTCCTCATACTGCGCTGACATAGCTTGGTGGGGGTCTATCTGGAGGTCATTACTGCTTTTTCTGAAGAATTTATGAAATCCTCCAATATTTTTCCTTACAGTGGACCCCTCCTCCACAGGCTGCTTTGCCAAAGCCTCATCATTTAAGTGAACCCTTTGCTTCTCCTTAGGAGCACCATCATCATTCATTATCGTTTTCCTTCTGAAGATATGGATGAATCTGTTCCAGAATGTGGACCTCTTCACACCCGTCTTAGCTTTCTTCAGCTTGTTCTGCAACTTGGTAATGTAGGCCCTCATCTCTCTCTCTTGCTGGGCCCACAGCTCCTTCTGCTGTTCCAACTCCTGTGTCTTCTGAACTTTCTCGGAGAGGAACCTTTTCTCTGCATTGAGGTCAGAGATAGTGGATATAAGAATTCTCCTTCTCTTAATGGATTGCATTTTGAACTTCTCTATGTTCTTGACTTTCTCTGAGTGAATGCTTTTCTCCTCCCGCAGGTCAGCGATAGTGGCCTCCATCTTCTGCCTTTCCTGAATCCATAGCCTTCTCTGGTTGTCCATGTTCATCCTACTCTTGTGGAGCTTATCTGATAGGTGACTGTTCTCTTTCTGAAAGGCTGCAACTAATTTCAACAGGCTTGTTTCCAGGACCCACTGACTCCTCCTAATCTCTGTGTAATTTTCAGCACTGAGGAGACAGTTCATCTCGCCTTGCCACTCCAGTTGAGCAGCAGAGAGGGAAGACACCTGCTCAGTGATGTCCTTCACTTGCTCCTCTAGGCAGACTGCATTTGGGACAGTGGAATGTCCCAGATGGTGGGAAATTGTACCCTCTGTTGTCTGCATCTTTTGTAAGGTAAGGTTTATAAATATAAGTATGTCACTGTTTCACTTCCTTTGTGTCTATTGTCAGTTTGACAGCCTAACCCTATATAGAGAGAATGTTGGTAGGATGTCACAGGGGCGTGGTCATGACAAGCGGCAGTTTGTTTGTTCCTTGTTCTTTTGAGTGATTTTTGAAAAATAATATTCTGATTTAACCCTTACATGCCTGTGATGAAAATTCCATTTTCTGGTGCTGGATTACCGTCTCACACCAAAAAACCTATATCTTCAGTATATTACATACAACCAATGAGATATACATACCATTTTAACCATAAGGACCAGTTCTATAAAAGGGTGTAAAATACATATGGTAATCTTGATTCAGTTATGAAATATTTTAAAATCCTCTCCAAATGTATAGCCCAAAAAA
>JAOEHI010036999.1:0-22904 GCA_025447815.1 Percopsis transmontana | reverse complement strand
TCAAACCGTAAATAATTGCTAATTCCGAAGTGCTTAAAATTGTAAGAGCTGATCTAGCAGAGTAGAAGGAATTTTTTATTTTTTTATTTTAAAAGGAAAGGAGGATAGAATAATTAATAATTATATATATAATTATTAATATATAATATTATTAATATTATTAATAATGAGCGTGCGTGTGCAGGTACACGGGCGAGGGCATGGATGAGATGGAGTTCACAGAGGCGGAGAGCAACATGAACGACCTGGTGTCCGAGTACCAGCAGTACCAGGAGGCCACGGCCGAGGAGGAGGGCGAGTTTGAGGAGGAGGGGGAGGAGGAGATGGCCTAGACACGGTCTGTCTGACCTTTTGTCTGTCTGCTTGACCCTGCTTTCTCAGACCCTAGCTCATCGTGAACTCGCTTGTTGGGTTTCAGCTTTTTAGCATTTAAATCTCTGGGCTTGAAATTCTTGTTTTTATTTTTCTTGTCACTGATCTTTTCTTTCATTAAAAATGAGGAAAGTAGAGTAGCACAGCAGTGCTGTTATAAATATGCTTGTTCTGAAATGTTACACTGTCAAATTGTTTTTGCACTGTTATATTATTCTTCCAAATTAATCTAGTGTTTCATGCATTTTGGTTAGAATAAATACTTTGCTGCTTTATTTGCTACTTTATAATTTTTATCATGTCTTTTTTCCAGATTGTAGCAAACGTATGTCTCATAATTTTTGTCACTACAATTTCAATAAAAATGCTGTGTCTGCAGTAGCACAACAGTCCATTTTTATGTTAATCACAGCCACTGAGAATGCATACTTTAAGGTTAGGACCCATAGTCTAGTCTAGTTGACCCCAGCAGGTTATCTATGGTGGCATTGAAGACTGGTAATGTGGATAAAATAAGCCCTGAAAATGACGTGACATTTGTTTTGCTGTAATATGTCATAATATACAGATTCCTGACAGTAACTCCATACTCATTTTGCTAATTAGACCACCAAGAATAAACATACATTACAGACTTTTATTCTGGTGTTTTGTTACTTTATAGTACTATGCTAAATAACACTATGATGCACTAATAATGAGCAAATGAAAATTGGACTGAAACGTCTGACTGTACAACATGGGACAGAAAAAGTTTGTGTTTTTATATATAGTCTTGAGCAGAGATAATTGTTGTTGCTGGGACTAACGTTTTTTTCTTCCGTTCCACATCTGGAAACATTGCATCAGTGCTAAAGCCCCGGATAAGAAAACAGGCGCAGCTGTAGTCAAGCAGACCAGAGCCTTACATAAAGACAGTTAAACCAAGGAGATTAGCCTCCTTGTTTAGTCCATAATGTAGCCTTCTGTATTTCTCAATGTCATGAAAGACGTCAGTGTTTGTATAAACCTTTCATAGCTTCAGCATGGGGGTTTACATAAATATAAGCCCAGTGTGTGTGTGTGTGTGTGTGTATGTATATGTGTATATATATATATATATATATGTGTGTGTGTGTGTGTGTGTGTGTGTCTATATGTAGGGTTCTATTTTGTCACAATTCATGATAATGATAATAATAGTTATTATTGATATTAGTGTTATCATAATAACACATATTTAAAAAATTTTAATTATATTTTTCAATAGTTTCCTATCTTATGAAATTTATATTTATCCTGACGCAAATATTTAGTGTGTTTGGAAAGTTAATAATATTGCAAATTGTGCCTGGTCCAACCCTCTTTGTAAGAGGCTCTGGATGAGTTCGCATTAGTGCAGACCAACGCTACGCATACACAGTAGTTTGAGGATGAACATAATATTGACAATTCCTGGAAATTAACTGACTGTGGAACGATCTTTACACTTTTGTGGGTAGGTTTGCTGACTTATATTTCTTTCCGATGTGGAAATCGGTGTTGTAAAGAGAAAATCGCTATACACGAGTTCGGTTTAGGCAGTTGTCATCTTGTAAAAATACACGTAGGCCTACAAGCGAAACTTTCATACATCTGTTTTAGGATTTAGTTGGAGGTAACGTCTCTTAACTTTTTGAGCTTAGGAGGCGTTTATAGCGGCAGACCAAGTAGAGTCTTCAATTCCTCCCATAGTAATTATAAATATGAGTCAACAATCTCAGGATTACTATCGCTTCCGAAAGGTATGTTTGAGTCTTGTGTTGTCTGCATGCATAGGCTACTATCCTTACAGAATGCTTTACATTCTGAAGAGTGCGGAACAGGAATTTAGAGATTCCTCTGTGTGTGTGATGACTTTGCGCACTTCACGCATGCGTGTGTAATCGCGTTTTACTGAATTTCATATTGCTGCACATATTGCATAGTTTGGTTGGAGCACACTGTGATGTAAACATATCGTTGCTTTATTGGATTTAATAAAGCACTTGTGTAAACATGAAAAAATTTGATTATAATTATTAGAATCATATTGTTTTATGTTTATAGCCTATTCGAATCTAATATGTTAGCCAACAGAGTAGAAAAAGTGTAAACTCCATGGGCCGGGACTTTGATTCACATATCTTGACAAAGACTGCTTTACATCTGCTTCTGATCAGGTATCCCTAAATAGGGAACTTCATTAACGCTTCATAATTCCGCTTACTCAAATGAGCAGGACTTCCACCAATCTTTTGGCCTGCTGGATAGAATCAAGTGGGTCAGACTAAATGTGTCCTTGACAGGCAGAACTGGAGACCTCTTCTCAAACCCCATTCTCAAGGCTTCAGTGTTTTGTTTTTGTTTTCTGGAGGTTTGAATGTAAGAAATGTAGCCTTCTGAATCCAGTTGAGAGCTGTAACTGGGATGCTATACCAATAAACTGAATGTGACCATGGCTCAAACTGAAGCTCATGTCCTGCTGCAGTAAAATCCCAGGCTGGGTCTTTAATTCTGCTTCTGCTTTTAGAATACACAAATACTTTGTTAGGTGCGCTGTTATGCGTTATCTAATAGGCTGTGGCAATACAATTGTTTTCTGTATTTGCATGTCTCACCTACATTGTGTCCAGGTAAATCTAACTTCATAACTGTTGTTGTTGTCTGTGATTAACATTTCATTAAGGAACACTGCTTGTTTGTGTTATAGAGCCCAGAAACCCACATTTTTGCCTCCTAGGTCATTGTTTATGTTTGAAACACAACTATGCAAGCAGATTTAGAGTTTCAGACCAAAACAATATGTTCGTAACACTGGTTTCCTCCACCAGTTAAGTTCCAGACACAAATCAACCTTTAAGGAATTAGCAAAAAGCATCATGGGAGCATGAGATTTGCATTGAAGAGAGGGAATAAAATACATTTTTGTAGTGGACATTGGACATTGCATTATACAGTAATGTCATCTCATACCTGTGTTATTAATGCAGTCACTGTATTCTGATCGCAGTTTAGATTTAGCCTATTTAGACAAACTGGGGAAGTGGTTTCATATTTTGACAGGCCTACAGATATTTTTCCTGTTTGACAACAAAGACTCAGACAAGACATACACATACTACATACATAAATTACATTAGATACAGTAGATTAGATTAATTCACACATAGGATCAGATTTTATCTCTTATATGTTACATGGCACAAACCCATTCCCAAACGCTATACTAGGTTTGTATATAGATTACAGTCATCAGCATAATAATAATACATTGTATTTGTCATGCACTTTACATTTGAAACAAATCTCGAAGTGCTAAGATAGGCGTAGCTACAATTAAAATGGTATATTACATTTTTGCTTTTCATAATAGGGCCTTCATTTATATTTCTTTTTATGTCTTTCTGTTTGTCTGGTGGTAGTTACCAGAGTTAGTTATTAATGCAGCATATTTAGCTAAATGACACTTGGTGGCGTGTTCAGGGGCCTGTGGCCTGTGAGTCATGTGCCTAAAGTGAGTGAGTTGCCTCCAGGCGCAATGCTCTCATATTCACGTGAGTAAAGCCTAGCATCCATCTTCTTTGTGGAGACAACGTGTCCCCTTGACGGCGGTTGCCTGGCGATGTCTGCGGACTTCTGCGAATGTCTTTTGTACCACTGATTCAACCTATGGAAACTTCGGTTGCCGCTGAACACCCAAGTTGCACCGATAGCCAACAAGAGCACAATCAGAGGCAAGAAGGGGAGGAGGAAGCTAGCGCAGGAGGGTAGAAAAAAAAGGCAGACAGGCAGTGGGGTTCAAGAGTTTAAATAAAAGGAACTAAACCAGAAAATACAAAACCAGGATATAAAGGATAACAAAAGGACAACGAACCAGCACAGAGACAGGGGAGAACACAGACTAAATACACTGGGGAAGGTAGGGAAACGGGAAACAGGTGAGGGCAGTGATTGGGGAACCAAGGGAAGGACCATAAAAGGAAGCAGGGCGGAGCAAGGGAGGAGTCGGGAAGAACACAGGGGAACAAGGTAGACACACTATGGAATAGACAATGGGGAATACAAGAGACAAGACAAAAACAGGGAACAGACGGGGTCGTGACATTTGGAGATGGGAGCAATACTCACAAACAGCACCAGCGAATAGGGAATGACTTGTGTTCAGTTCTCTTCTAACCCACTGCTCCAAAACATATTCTGACCCTTGACCCCAAGAAGCCATAGGCCTATTTCATTGCTTCTGAGCTCTTTTGCTCTACACATTAGTTACTGTATGTCATCATGAAACGTACAATTGCATAATTCTACCAAAGCGACTTACAGTAAGTGCATTTCCAGGTATTAAGGAGCAGGTGGGGTCAGGCATCTTACTCAAGGATGTTTACTAGTAGGCTGGGCATGTAGGGAGTCACCCACCCTAACCACTAGACTATCCAAACTGTTACAACTTGTCACCAGCAAGCGTGTATATGTATAACATCTGTGCATAATTAGTGTTATTCCTCCAAGCAGAGCACCATAAAATCACTCAGGTGAGAGGAAATACCTTCAGCAGAAGTGGAACAGAAGCAAGCAAGAAGCAAAACGGAGACACACTGTTGGACAAATTACACACACGCCCCATAATTGTTTGAGTGGGACAGGGACCAATGAATACACACTACATCATTTATGTTGTGGTCTCCTTAAGGTGCTGTCAGTGGGATTTAAGAGCTAGAGGAGGAGGAGGAGGAGGAGGAGGAGGAGGAGGAGGAGGAGGAGAGGATTTTTGTGTTGTTGATTTTGAAACTATTTAGCTTTAAGCTGCAGCTGCAGTGGGCTAACCAGAAGGGATCTGAAGGGGACTGAGAGTCAACCTGTGGAGCCAGTGGTTGGCACACTGCTGCAGATAGGAAGTGTGACGAAGAGAGAACCGGAATTTTGACCAGAGAACAGAAAGTTAACCATTTGATTTCTACCGTGGGACCTGCAATACAATCCACCACACTGATGTCATAATAAAGAATTCATTCAGTGTTGTTTCTAGGCTTGGATGACAACACTCCCATTTGAAATGTTTTTGAATAAGAGTGAGTGGAAAAATTTTACTAAAATGAATAAATCTATGTAAACACCTTAATTTTATCTCCTGGAGGGCATATTGAGACTGATGTTTTGAGGTAAATACTAGGGCCCTTGTTTTTATTTTGTAATATACCACAATAAAAGATTTCATATGCCCAGAAAAATAAACTGAATTAGTCCTAATTTAAATTGTATTCCTTTTCAAGTTATGATGAAACCAATGGCTTAATGCTTACACAACACTTGAATACAGAAATGTCCGAACGTTTTTTTTTTCTTGTACATTTCTTAAATCACCTCTTGGCTTCCCAAAGGCCATCTTGTGGCCTACTAGGGGTACCACCCCCCCATTTGAACCACCCTTAGAGCCCACCTCTCCAGCATGTAGGAAGTGCCATGTGCTGGAGGGTTTTGTTTGTGTGTGCAGAAGTGTGACTTCTCTAAATGTGTAATGAGAGCGAAGCGGAAGACGATTCAGGAAGTGGTACTGGCTGCTGGAGTTTTTTTAAATATTCTCGACAAAACTGACCTTCCTCTTTTTTCCCTTCTCTGTTCTGCAGTTGTATGTGGCTGTTGGTGAGCTGCTGTGTTCTGGCTAACGATGAACTGAAGTGTTTCTTTCTACGTTCTGCTGAATATACCGCTGGTACTTCTATGGACACAGCTTAAGTGAGTAGATCCTGCATTTTGACATGTACGCCCAAGACCTAGTCTGCAGTGTGGAGTTAAATTTATTTAGTTTTAATGGTCTTGTGACCATATCAAATATCACTAAACCATAACTCAAAATATGATACACTATTCCGTCATATCCACATTCTCTTGTCTGTTTGTTGGTTTATGGTCTTTATTGGCTTTATTGTTTTTTTTTCTATTTATTGAGTTAACTCTAAAATGATTTGTAAAACTGGCATAGCCAACTGAATGTTTTGTTTTTAACAGAATGTTTTTCCACACATTGTCAAACCCCACCGCCAAGGCTCTCGGGGCATATGCTCATCTGGATGCATTGGTAAATCGAATGGCACCCTATTATCCTAAGCAATATTGTGCAGAACCCCACAGGCCAATACGATGTTGCACACTTTCTCTGGCGTGTAGAGCAGAGTTCCCCCCCGCTGACGATATTGACGAGAAAGGGACTTGATAGCTGCCAACCAGCTGCTGGAATACTGTAGTTCTACTTATCGTAGGCTGTGAGATACCAGACCTATCCCCGATCTCACACGGACAGGTCCCGGTGGCTAAAAACCCCAACGTGGAGAGCACCTGCACTGGCACAGGTATGGCTTTAGAGCGTCGGGTTTCTCTCTCATGTGTGGCTCCAAATTGTGACATAATTCTACGAGGAGATGCCTTGAGAGACGATTTGATGACTGCCAAAGCTCTTGTCTAACTAGGTGACTTAATAGGCATCTAACCTATCACATTGCTAATTGGTTAGTCTGCTTTGCTTGTAATTGTGTATCAGTAGCCGAGCTTAACAAGTAGGCTATCTCAAAATGAAAGAGACTTACACCCAATCTTACACCCAAAAACTGTTAACTGTTAACCCTGTTAACACATGTACACATAGTCAATGTAGGCCTTTACAAAATAGAATGTTTTGCCATAGGCTAGATATTTTGAAATCATGACTATATGGGGGCAGGATAGTCTAGTGGTCTAGTGGTCTAGGCGTTGGGCTCCCAGCCGGAAGGTCGTGGGTTCAAGCCCCAGAGGTGGCCTACCTGTAAGCATCCTTGTCTAACCCCTACCTGCTCCATGTAATAGCACCATGTAATAGCACCATGTAATTGCAAGTCGCTTTGGATAAAAGCGTCTGCTAAATGATCAAATTGTAATTGTATGTGGCTGCCCATGGTTAGATGTTTGTCAGAATAACAATGAACCGACTACACCAGATTTACTGTGCTCACTTGAAAACTTGCATACACGAGCTGTGACGCGTAGTGCTCGCTCACATCCACATTGACAAATGCCGAGTTTGCGTGGAAATAAGCTCGCCCTGTATTCTGTCGTAGGCCTACACGCTTGTCCTAAGTGAGGGCCAGACACTGCTGTTAGTGACAGAACTAGCAGGAGCCTCTTTAAAAACCTGAGGAAAGTGCAGAGTGTGGTTCTGAGACAGATATCTACATACTGTAGTATACTGCGAGAGTGTGTGTGTGCGTTTTACCTAACAGGATGTTAGCTTAGCCACTCAGCACCATCCTGCAGTGCTGGCATGTTTATAATAGCTGTGGACCGCATTCAATCATCATCATTTATACTGTATGTAGCATTTATACTGTATGTAGGTGACACATCATGTAAGAGAATATCAGCAGGATATTTTTCACTTTCTTTTGAGCTGCTCAATATGGACAATTCTTGAAGATTTGTTCTTAATTCTGAATTTCAGCCACTTGGGGTGTATTGAGGCATATTTTGTGAGATAGATAAGGCACCCACATGTTTGAGATCAAATCGATCATCTGAATATGAACATTATAAATGTATTTTAGAAGTGAATAGTACCATGTAGAAGTTCCCAACATAGTGTGTTGTTACACCTTAAAGAGACTATTGGAAGTTTTCATCCTTCTCCCATATGTGTGTTACTGTTGTTAATGAAGAGGCCTTCTGTGTGGTGTGTGTGTGTGTGTGTGTGTGTGTGTTCACACAGGAGGCTCAGTGGCAGGATGGAGAAGCCTTTTAATGGGCTTTTGTAAACTGAAACATATGTGGACCACATTTACAGAGTGTGTGTGTGTGTGTGTGTGTGTGTGTGTGTGTGTGTGTCCTGCTGGTATCACATCAAAGAGGTTACACACCCCGGAATCCTAGATAGCTGCCAACCAGGACACATTTAGAATCTCTCTCTCTCTCTCTCTCTCTCTCTCTCTCTCTCTCTCTCTCTCTCTCTCAATCCCATTCTGACTGTGAAAGGAGCCATTGTGTGTAGCAATGCTTAGAGGTGTGTGTGTGTGTCTGTGTGTGTGTGTGTGTGTGTGTCTGTGTGTGTGTGTGTGCGCGCGAGTGCGATTAGCAATCCTCACAAAGAGTCAGCTTTGGCGATGGACCAGGTGGTTTAATGTAGTAACTAATATAACAAATATATTAAACAAATATTTCATGCGGTCCATTGAGCACAATAAACTACCTTGCCAATATTGTCTTCCCAGTATACAGAATCTGTCATTTTCTCCAGATGTTGCCCTCAGGGTGCCTAGGACATCAGCGTGATGTCAACAGCGACATAGAAACGGAGCTATTTATCACTATTTAAGTTAATACAATAATTGTTTAGGTTACTGAAAGGTTATTTATGAATGCCTTTCCAATAGCATACATTTGACATTGTTCTCCTACGTTTCTAGTTTACTGCCAGCTTTTAGAGAGATGGTAGACACAAATCACACGGGTCAATAGCACATCTGAACTGCAGGCAGTATTGCACGAAAAGCTAAAGTGGATAGCAGTTAAAAGAATGATAGAATGAATAGAAAACAAGTGCAGGAGAAGGTGAGGTGTCATCTCCAACCGGATGCTTGTGGCATGAGAGCTGTGTGTTCACTTCCTGTTTGTCAGCAGACTACAGGATGTAGGAGGCCCTAACAGAATAATCTGACTCAGTGTGTGTGTGTGTGTGTGCTTGTTGTTTGCATGCATCTGTATGTGTGTGTGGGTCCTTAGTTGAAAAGACAAAGCAATGAATGAATTATTTTGCAAACATCTTAAATGCAGTGTTGTTACCCATTCATAAGAAATCCATGGGTTTTGTGTTTTTTTCTTCTTCTTTCTGGCCAAAGGGGGCAACAATTAGAAAATAAATGTCCCTGTTATGCATAGACAAGGGTTGAAAACATGGACATGTGCAGGTGTTTTGTCTAATCATGTGCATCATATTTGCATCCTAAAAAGCCTCAAAGGAAAAAACTAAATTTTTGCTCTGCTAACTCTGCCATGGTTAGCAGTTATGGGTTTATGCAGGTCTGAAATCACACCCTCAATCATCCGCTGTTCACTACAGAGAAATCCCAATACAGGGAAGCAGTAACTTAATGAAGGCATAATGGCAACCACAATGCATTATGGTACTTGGTACAGAAGTAGTGTGTATCATAGGTTTTACTCTGTATACAGTGCATTATAGGTAATATTATAGGGAACTATACTAGGGAATCAGACTGTCCTCTGAGAAATCCGACCGCGCAATAAAATGGCTGAATATTGCACTTACCAACAAGCAGGGCGCGTTGTTAGAGCAATTTAGGGTCTTCAGACTGCCGAATATGCGTGTCTTTGTCTTTGTAAAGAAAATGGGGAGAACATGCTAGCTCTATTTAGGAGAATCCATCCCAGGACATAGAGTAGACAACATGCCATCTTTATAAATATTGAAAACGTTGCTAACAATGGATTTGTTGTGCTATTGGTACCATGATAAACTATCATTTCTGTGATGTGTGTGTTCAGGAGGGACAGCCTGTAAACGTTTACAAGTAAACATCCAGGAGATGTTTCATTTTCAGTTCCTGTTAGTAGTATTTATATTTACTCATCTCTATATTAGTTATGGAAAATACTGCATCAGCTGTATCAGTTATTATTTTTAAGGTTATTCCTCATTATAATCACCTTTCTGTCCTGTTCTTAATTATGTGTGCGTGTGTGTGTGTGTGTGGATGTGGATGTGTGCGTGTGCAGGTGTGTGTATTATTTCAATAGTGGGCAAACAATTTTAAACTTGTGAGGTGATTCAATTCATTTTTTGGGAATGTGTGTTTTAAGCAAACGTACAAAATAGGCAGTTGCTAGTACTTATCAATTCTGTAGGCCTCATCCACCAAATAAATCAAGAATCCAAAATTCATAACTTATATGTATACTATTAATATCTGTAAGAACATTGCTGTGAAACAGGCCTTATTAGGACATCCACTTGGAGCCTAGTTTACGAATCCATGTTTCTATAGCTCAGACATCAGGGGCCTGTTCCATAAATAAGGTTTGGAAAATCCTAAACAAAAACCTGAATTCTGAATTCTGAAATGAGTGCAGAAAACACAACACGTTCTGGATTTTTGGTTCCACAACCGCTGATTCCAATTTCGAAGGTTGAATTCAGTCATGTATCCTATTGATCACACATATCCAGTACGAGTATGGCAAACACAAAAGGCATTATCAGTCAAATACAGAAATGTGATCAGTTATCGGTTTAACCAATAGAAAAAAACATTGTTTTCCATGCTAGTGGAGAGAAGACTACTAGCATTTTTCTTAATTTTGGAAGATACACACACCAGCATCTGATAATAGAGTAGTAGGGGAACCCCTTTCACTGTGGAGGAATCCTACCCAACTAGAGAACATGTTAGCACAGTAGGGATAGCTTTCTATGTGTCTGTGTCAGCCATGCTTGCCACTCATTCATTCATTCATTCCAATGTCTAAACCCTCTCACCCGTGCATGTAAATCATTTTAGTCAATTTATTGAACACAGACACGCACAATATTGCAATAAAAAAAGAAAAGCTGCATGGAAATGTCTGACAGAATTATTTGCTACTTAAATAGCCTACTGCAGTCAGGTGGTTTAAAATATAACCTTCCATTTTGCAGGTTAGCTTCAGAGCACCAGTTCTCACAGCAACTGAACTGGACTAACTTTACTCTTTTTACCTTGAATAAAAAGTTTTCATGAATTCTGAGTTTTAAAATCTGGATAACTTGCAAACAGGAGACAGGCCCCCAGGAGGTGATGGCCTAGTTTGATTAGTGGTTTCGGGTCGTATATTTTGGTTCAGGGAGTTTGACACCATGAAGGCCAGTACAGGCTACGTACCAGAAAATGTGTATACGCATACGCTAGGGCCTACTGTACATCAGGGGTTCTCAAACTCTGGGGCGGAACCCCCAAGGGTAACGCGGGATTCTTCTCAGCAGTTTTAAGATTAAACCTGTAAAAAATTATATTTATTCATCATTTGCAGAGGGGGGTCACAAGCAATGAACCACTGTGATGTATGATGTGTGTGTGTGTGTGTGTGTGCGTGTGTGTGTGTGTGTTCCTGTCCTCCAGGGAGACGCAGCCTGCGCTCAAACACTTAAAAGGAGAAAAGAAAAGAAAAGATGCCGGCTCCGCCGCCCCCCCCCCCACCCTGCCCGCCCCCACCCCCCACCCTAGCAGTGGTATGTCTCTGTCTTTCTGCTTTTCTGCTTTACGCGCTTTTTATGGACGTTTGTCTGCTGTCCTGGGATCACATGACCCGTGGTGTGTGTTAACCGTGATGGAGTCAGGTTGGCTGTTGTCCCCCAGATGGACACAAATATTACTTTAGTGTATTTATTGTATTAACCAGGTATTTGTTCAAATCCATATTCAAGTGCACAAAACCTGTCAGCTAATAGGTGTAGAAACACAAACATATAATAGATACACGTTGGTCTTTTGTACCCGATACATGGTTTGTACTTTAACTGGAGCAGATACATGTACATAGTTACTACTTTAACTGGAGCAGATACATGGTTAGTACTTCTCCTCCTAGCATATGGGTAGTGCACTGTGTCCTCTTCTGGACTGTTCAGGACTGACGATGCAAATATCTAAATATCAGATTTCCTGTCCTTCAGTGACACCTGTGCAGCAGAGACACCCTGTGGTGTAATTGTGTAGTTGCATCTTTTGTTATGAATTGTTGGCGTTTAAATAAAGCCCAATAATTATATTAAAAAGTGGTTGGTTTTTAAAATGAGCAGACATTAGCTTAGCAATTTAACACATTTTCATATTTAAAAAACTGTATAGAACATGTGCTTAATATAGAACATGTGCTTAATATTCAGCTTTTTATGTATTGAATGATGACTTTTTAGAGGAATATATTGAGAAATGTATACTGAAAATGCATAAGTGAAGTAACCATGATGACAAAATGCTGTCCCTATTCTAGGAGAATGTTGTTTGCTTGCGCTTGTTTGCTTGCGCTGGCACCGGTTAGCGGTGGCTAACCGGTTCAACTGTTGACAAATGTACTGATTGTAAGTCGCTTTGGATAAAAGCGTCTGCAAAATAATGTAAATGTAAATGTAGAACATCACTAAACTGTTTGTGGCCTAAGTCTGATTTTCCTTGCTTGTGTTTGTGTGTGTGTGTGTGTGTGTGTGTGTGTGTGTGTGTGTGTGTGTGTGTGTGTGTGTGTTAGGCCAACACTGAGAAGCCGAACTTAAAGCGTTCAGAGCAACAAGGAAGAAATGCTCTGTTGTCTGACATCAGTAAAGGCACCAGGCTGAAGAAGGCAGTCACCAATGACCGCAGTCAACCCATACTAGACAGTAAGTAGTGTAAAGCTGAATAACACATCAGAGATGTGTTGGTTCCAGGGTTAGACCTGAGTATCACCAGGGGGTAAGTCTCTAATTGACCCCAGGAGGTTACATTTCAGCTTGCTTATTCCCCTCGGTGAGTGAGTGTACAGCTGGAGAAAAAATAAACAATACCTGGTATAAACACGGCTTAGATAGACAAAATATGAATACATTTTGAATACACATTCTGAAATACTACTACTGTCTTGACTCCGGGGCATACGAGTTCATATACATTTGTAATAGTGCTAAAAAGGACTGAGGCTTTGTATTGGGCAAAAAAAAGTGCTGTGTTATTTAAAGTGGACGCAAATGTGTGTAAGTGTGTATAAAGTGTGTAAGATGTAGTATCACAACATCATTTTATAATTATTTTAACCTCCTTTGTTCTGGCAAGGTGTTTTCATATGTAGTGTATACATGCACAGTATCAGAGCAGAATTGTTGATTCCCACCACCGTTCCGTTTGGATTTGAATCCGAGGCACATTATTTCAAAACATGCGCACTCCACTGCCCCCTTGTGGCCAAATTGCACATAATTACACGTTGCCACTTTACCTCAGCAGCATCCTAACAACCGTGACTGATTGTGTAACTGAAACAATATCATTCATTTATTGAATTGTATTTATTTAATTTTATTAGACCCTAAGGGCGGAGGTGGTGGAGGAGGAGGAGGAGGAGGTGGTGGAGGAGGAGGAGGAGGAGGAGGTTTTGGTGGTGGTTCTCCTGTTGGTTTAGGAGGTCTCTTCCAGGGAGGGATGCCTAAACTGAGATCCGCAGGGAGCCGAGACTCCCCTGGTAAATATACACTTCTACACTATCAGCAGTACTCAAATGATTCAGACTGGTTTGGTCTGGATCCTCAGGAGATTGCTTATGCCTTTACTGCCTATAAGTGATCCATTAGTAAGTATTTGAAAGTATATGAAATATGTTCACTCAAACCTGATTATTACCCACAATGCCGTGCAGTGTAAAGATTATTGCTAAAAATAGGCATTACAATATTTCCTTTACATCATTATGACTGACTTATTTATATGAAATATTTTGCTTTAAGTTTTTGATCATGGCTTCTAGTGTTAATCACCGTCATTTAAGCCTACCTGCCAGCTATATAACCACACGATATGAAGCCAAAACACTCCAGGAGAGCAGGAAAAAGCTTGTCAATGGCCATATCGGGCACCATAGAAGACACCAGAGCATTATGGGATATGTTCTGAGGGCCATGGGTCAAAAAAGATCAAGAACGACAGGCTTGTATGACATAGGCTATGGGAGTGCTTTACATTCATTGGACTGTCAAATGCAATGTTAGTGGAATATTTATTGTCAGTAATCTTGTAGACCACGTAACCAGAACAGGAATTTAGTGGGAACATGGTGTGCATGTAATCAACTGCTTCCTCCTCCAGATTCTGGAGCCAGCCGAGGCCCACCGCTGCCAGCAGGGGGGCGGTCCCAAGGCCCCAGGCCGTTCGGGGGTGGTGGTAACTCCACCGTGCCCCCTAAACCTGCTGGAGCCCCCCCCGGCCTCCGGAACAGTGTCCCTGACTTGCCCAGGGGCCGCCCGCCGGCCTCCAGACCAGACACCCCCGGGGGCCCACCTCCTCCTGTGCCCACCACCCCTAGACCCAGCCAGGGATCCCAGTTCCGGGGGGGACCCCTGCCCCCACCGGTTCCTGCAGGGCCACGGCCAGGCTCTGTCCCCGGACCCCTACCTCCTAGCCTCCCTCCAGGCAGGCACGGATCCCTCCCTCCGCCTCCCGGAGGCTTCTTGGTGGGGTCCAGGGGAGGTGGGGTGCCTCCATTTCCACCTCCCAACAGCTCCCGGCCTCCCCTGCCACCAGCTCCAGGGGGGAGGCCCTCTCTTTCTGACGACCGCCCCCCGCCCCCACCGGCCCTCGTAGGGGGCGGCCGTCCAGCCATGCCCCGCGACGGCCCCCCTCCTCCTCCCTCGTCGCTCAACTCCAAACCTTCCTCCTCCTCTCTTTCCTCCCCCTCGTCTCGCCCATCAGTCAGCGGAGGCGCACCGCCCCTTCCGCCGGGCCGACCGGGCCCCCCGCCCCTGCCCCCCTCTCCCGTTGGAGGAGACGACCACAACATGCCCCGCCTACCCCAGCGCAACATGTCACTCAACAGGTGAACCGTTATGTGACCATAAACCTCTGTTTACCGTTTCTATCACGGCACGCTGAACAAGGGGCAGGTCGTTTTACAGGACCAGAGGAGATCAGACGCATGTGCATTTGATAGTATTTAATTGACTGCATTAGGCAAAAATAGGCATATAATATAATAGACACAAATAATAGACACAAGTTACCAGATGGTTTATTTATAGATAAATCATTTCCCCGGAAGGGGATTCCTTATTTGAGACACATATTTTTAGCCAATCTGAAGCAATATTTCGTTGTAATATTTCTTTCTAATTTTGTCCTAAATGTTTTATCTTGTGTGGTTGAAGATTTAAGGTTAGGGGATCTCATTTATTTTCTGTGTTTAAATGTGGACTTTCTGAAAAGGATTTGGTCTTTATTGCATGTTTTTGTTCAACAGATGTTACTCTGTTAAACTACTGTAGAAATATACATTGTTGTGATTCTGTTCATTTTTATTATTTTCCGATTCTGGTTACAGCCATGCTCCAACACCCCCATCTGGCCGATTAGGGTCCCTCCCTCCCCCACCCAATGAGAGGCCACCCCCGCCAGGAAGGAACCAATCAGCAGGGCGCACAGGTGAGATAACTTGATTAATTCCACTAGTCTTTTGACACAGTTTTTATTATTATTATTATTGAATACTAGAGTAAGGACTACTTCATGTTCTTTAGGATTATTTTATTAAAGTGCCCATGAAATGGCATACCTGCTCTTGAAACAGGAAACGCGAGCCAATAGTGTTTTAAAGACCCAGAGATTTATAGGGCGGGGGGGGGGCAGGATAGTCTAGTGTTCTAGGTGTTGGACTCCAAGCCAGAGTTGGCCTACCAGTAAGCATCCTTGAACAAGATGCCTAAACCCCTATCTGCTCCATGTAATATTAACATGTCACTTGTCACAGCATGTAAGTCACTTTGAAATATAAGCCTCTGCTAAAGGACGTAACTGTAATTATAGGTTTACAGATTATTTGTCTCTCCTGTCTCTCCTCTCTGTAAAACACTTACCCCGATGACCTTTTTAGGAAGGAAATTATAATGTCATTTCCTGTATTCCCAGGGCCACTGCCTCCCCCGCCAACAGTGGGTCATAGTGGGGGCGGGGGCAGTTTTAGGTCATCGCAGGCTTCTACTCCCGTTGGTCGACCGGGCCCTGAGCCGTCCCGCATTGGAACTGGGGGTCGACCCCCACTCCCACCTGATAGGCCAGGAGCCGGGGGCCCGCCCCCACCTCCTCCACCAATGGGAAATGGCTTCCAGAACTCCTACCATCACCAGCAAACAGGTGAGTCGCCTCTGTGTGTCTTGCAGCTGAGATTAAAAAGGGATTTATTAAAAAAGGGGAAATGGAAAATTGAAGAATAAATTAGATCTATGTAATTAGATAATTAGATAAGATAACAGTTGTTTTCCACACACATCTTCACACTCAGATGCTCAAATATAGGGCAGGTCAATATCTTGCTTAGTTTACCTTTAGTGTGCACCAGGGAAGGCTGCTGATCAGGTCTTGTTTTTGTCAGACGACTGGGAGGGTCGCTTCACGTTCCACCCAGTGTCAGAGCTCCCTCCTCCAGATCCCTACATCGCCTGCCAGAAGACCTACCCCAGCAAGATGGTGAAGAGCGACAGCAGAGGTCTGGTTTACACACACACACACACACACACAAAACCACAACAGTGCCACCAAGTGGTAGAAATATGAATATCTCTATTTTTGTCTGCTCCCCTCCAGGTCCTGGTAAAAAGGAAAGAGGTGCTCCCCCACTACCTCCTATACCAAGGTGAAGAGGAAGATTCCCCCTCTCTCTCTCCCCCTCCCCCCCTCTCTTTCTCTGTCTCCCTCCAACATTATGAGCTTTAAAACACGTCACGCGCTGCCCGTGGTTCATATTGTGTCAACGATACAAACGGAGGTGAAATGTGGACCTGAGCAGGAGCAGACTGGATGTTTATGTATAGCGGTATCAAAGCACAAAAGGACCACATCCTCACCTAACATGTAGCACATCAGCTGTGCTTGGCTGATGTAAGACAATGCATTGTGGGTAGGTTTTATTGTTCTGAGAGTATTGGAAGGTCGTCAGCATTCAAGTCTGTGAATTTAGGAACAATCTTTTTTTGTTTTTTTTTATTATGAGCTATGTTGTCTGAATGCCCTTTTAAATATTGTCATGACACATGGCTCACAGGGCAGCAAATGATTTCACCAAAGAACCATGCAGTCTTGTGGATTCCTTAAAATCCACAAGACTTCTTCTCATTTGCACTATTTTTCCAGCAAAATATGTTTATTAATAGGTAATTAGAATAGAAAACGATGTGTTTGAATTAAATAAAAAGAAAACTTAAATATTTTTAGTTTCACTTGACTGTGGCATTTTTAATCAGCAATTCCAAACATACTGAAGCTGTTTCTGTTTGTACTGTATGATTTACGTATGGCCAATGTTACCTCTGTGCCTCTTTCTATTCAGTTTTGTAATTTCAGTCATGAGTGCAGGGAAGTAAGCATGGAGACTATTGTGCCTTTATATTTTGTCTTTGTCAGTCTTTCCCTGATGGTCCCACGATGAAGAGTGGTCCCTCTAGGACACAAGTTACGGAATGCCAGAAGGAAGAATAGCCTACTTTCCATACAGTAGTGTGTATTACTAGTGGATTGATATCCTTCCATTTTGAGCGGTGTATTTCCACATGCAGTATCTATATAGTAATATTTGGCTCCTGCTTTTAGCAAATGTCAACTGTGAAGTGTGAAACATGGTTGAACAAAGCACACGCACTTAGGTGCACAGTGGTCCCTTTTGGCCAAAATGACACACTCCCATTTTGATGTTGAGAAACAAATGTCTTTTCATCAGTGGAAACAAAAGTGAAACTGAAAGGTTGACTGGCTTGAAGCCAGAAAAAAACAAAATAAGATAAAACCTTTCTGCCGCTATTGCTGTAAAATATATTCGGGAAACACTGTTAAATATGCCAAATTCCCATGCGCCGTTACAGTGTAGCTTTGTAAACACAGAGTTCCTGCTGGAACAACTGAATGGTACTTTTTTAAATAGGAGCGTTCCCTGAGATTATGTCAGCTTTGTTTTCCTATTGAATTGATCTTATTTTGCTGTTTTGCTCAAGGACGCCTTGACTTGTAAAGGACCTATGTATGATTTTATTAAGTGGTATTAAAGGATTGTGTTATTTTAAGTTATGTTTCAGGACTGTGCAGTATTATGCTGTGCTTTGCCCAGCACTGCTTTGGATGATTTATGGATGCTGTTGTAATGTTCTATGGTGTTGTTTCAGATGTCTGGGTTGTAATACAATCATATACAAATGGACCTATTACATCAAAGGATGAATTAATAAACATGCTTCAAGAAATTTTAATTGTTCTGCTATTTTACGTTTTTGGGGTCTGCATTGTTAAAATGATGTTACATAAGTTAAGGTTGATACCACATAGGTATCACATATAACAATGTAGAATTATCTACATTGGTGGCAGGTTTACTATGTATAGTTTTCTGCACAAGGGACTAGGTACAGAATTATTTGTTTCTCATTCATTTTCTTATTCCACTTGGGCATTCAATTTATGTGTTGTGTATTAACGTGACATTTATGAATTCCTTAGCCCTTCTAAGTCATGAGTTCAACAGTCCTACAATTATAATATCATTATATAATTATAATTTTCAAGTGAGTAACCAGTAGAATTCCGTTTGGTTCCGATGCTAGGCACTACTTGTCTCTAAACCAATAACAGTCCAGTTTAAACGTGTATCCCGAAGACAATTGGC
This sequence comes from Percopsis transmontana, assembly GCA_025447815.1. NCBI lineage: Eukaryota > Metazoa > Chordata > Actinopteri > Percopsiformes > Percopsidae > Percopsis > Percopsis transmontana. Next base: position 4,133 of record JAOEHI010036999.1, on the reverse strand, counting down.
TCTACCGCCTGTTATTCACATTCCAGGGCGTTGCCTCTTGCTGCAGCAGCTGTCAGATTTCTGCAAAACGATCAAAACAAGCCCGCTCATCTAGCTAGAAATATGAGGGACCAGCTCTTCTGGAAGACGGTTTTCTAAATAAAAATAGTAAGAAAATGTTTTTACACCCACTTATATAAATGATATATTACAACCAGATTTGGTCGACGGATTGTTGATGTTTTTAGAACTGACATCGCTGTGTGTCAGACAGTTTAGTTCGCTATTTTACGTGACAATACATTTATTTTTATTTTTTACTCTGGGTTTTAAGCAAATTATTTAAGTGCAAATGTTATATAGTTAACGGTTCCAAAATAAACATTACAATGCCCTATGCAAAATGTCTGATATTGATAATTTTGTAATCTCATATATTTGAATAGGCCTACTGCATGCAATGGTTTAATGACAGTCTTATTAATTAGGCGTTTTTCTTCGTCTCTTTTCTATAATATATAGCCTATTTATATTCTTTCCACTAAATGTTTTGTGGAATTTTCCTTAGGTTACACTCCTCAATTGTGTAATAACGCCCCAGAATCTCAAATTCCCAGCTCAATGTTTGAATCACAACTTTGTAAAAAAGTGCACATGGCTGTAGGGAGAGGGGTAGAGAATGGTGTGAGTCTTTGGGCGCTGTGGAGGGGAGGAGTTGAGAGTACAAGTCACTCAGTACTCAGGAGCAGGAGGGGCATGCAAGTCTAACCAAATTTGGTTAGTGTAATTTTAATGCCGGTCTCAACAAGAAGAAGAATTCAGGACACAAATCGTCTCTTTTAATATTCAAGCGTGACACTTATCCAGTGTGAAATGTTGAGTAAAGTTGTCTCTTGTCATTTTATCAGCCGCTGACTGTTCCTGCCAGCACCTCACCTCGCTAATCAACATCATCACCATGGAGACGGCAAGCGCCTATGTACTGATCCATGGGAAGAACATATCCCATAATGTGTCTTCTACGGTGCCCCATATGGCCATTGACAAGCTTTTTCCTGCTCTCCTGGAGTGTTTTGGCATCATATTGTGTGGTTATATAGCTGGCAGGTAGGCCTAAATGACGTGAAATAAGTGATTAACACTAGAAGCCATGATCAAAAACTTAATGCAAACTTTTTAATATAAATAAATAAAATAATAAATATTTATTTTATTATTTTATTTATTTATATTAAAAAATTAAATAAAAATAAAATATCTGGCTGGTTGATTGAAAAGCTTCACTCCTACGATAGTGCATGCTCCCCCCTGCCTGTAGCGATGTTAACACATGGCATTCTCTGTGGATTATTCTTACTTCTCAGGGCTGATATCATCACAGCCAGCCAGGCCAAAGGCCTCGGCAGCTTTGTCTCCACGTTTGCCCTGCCTGCTCTGCTGTTTAAACACATGGTGCTTCTGGATTTTGGAGACATCATATGGGCCTTCCTGTGGAGTGTACTGGTCGCCAAGGTATCTGTGTTTGTGTTTGTGTTTGTGTGTGTGTGTTCAAAGGCCTCCCAAAAGATGCATAGGCCTCCCCAGTTAGGATGGAATTATTTAATACTAAAAAATAATGTTATTGTTTGTTAAAATAGTTGAATCAATTGAGAAACACCGGTGTAGACCACTCTCTTAAGTTTGCTTTTGACTTTATAGTTCCAGCGACGACAGGAGATGGTTTCCACCGAACATATTTGCATATTTTATGGGCATTGATGAAAACTTTTGTTGGGCAACTTTTTACGGTAATCTGGATATAAATCCTCGCCTCGAAACTCTGTGTTGGAAAAACTGTCTTCTGCAGTCCATGGTTCATGCAACCCACCACTTCAAACGATTGTGGAATAGTAGAAGATAGAAATATCAGTAAAAATATCGTATGATGTCAGCTTCGCATGTCAATTCACTGGCTTCATGAGAAAGTCTTCACCTAGTCGTGATTGGTAGGCTGATTACCAGAGAGAGCGGTCAGACTGCCCGGATGTCCGCGGTTTTTAATTGGTTATTGAGTAGCTACAGTTGCGATATTCAGTAGGTTATTAAAAACTGTAGGCTAGTGAAGGACTGTGAGTGAAAATCGAGCCAACTAACTTTTGCCGAGGCCCGTCCCAAAAAATTAAATAATTCTTGCCACGCCACTGGTGTGCCTGCTGTTCTACAGTCAGTACTACAGTGTGCATGTGATTATGTGCATGTCCTGTGGCTATTTGTGGCTATTTTATGGCCTGTGTGTGTTCAGGTTACCTGGCTCAAAATGAGGCGGAGGTGGGTGGACCTCGGACCCTCTAGGGGGGTTCGTAGGCATGCTCAAAGTTGAATGCATCAATCTGGTGCACTTTGACAGCAAGGCTAGAGGCTAGATCTATGAAGATCTTTGTGCTCTAGTAAACAATTTGATTGCCATGACATCAGTGTCACCCAAATTTGGTGGCAATGGTGTACAACACACTGTCTACCATCATAAATTAGTATAAAAAAACGAGAGAAATCTCACTTTATAATGTTTGTAATGCAGCTGCATCATCGGCTGTCTGCTGAAAAGCAAATGTGTTTGTTAATTCTATCTTACTTCCATAGTTTAGTAACAAACTATTTAGGCTAATCATTGCTACCTAGAAAGACTCAACAGTGAACCCCACGGAATTTGACACATTATATTTTTAGCGACATTAATTGTATTTGTACAGGGTCAAATCCAAAACAAAGAGGCTGTAAATATTGCTGCTATAAACTCAATTTAATCCAGATTAGTTTAATTAGCTACTTGTGTTCAACACTCTCATTGGCTACTGCATTGGCGAACGCAGCGATAGTGTGTGAGCGTGCAAGCTTACAGCGGCGGGGGAGGGGCTGACCTGGTTTTGTGTTGCATATACGTGTGTATGCACACCTTATATGCCCCATATCATTCCATGTACAAAACTGTCAGTTTTCGATAGACAAGCTCTCCCTTCAAGCTGAACAATCCAATTTCAGTGGTATGTTGCACTTTTTCACATACCCTAACTTGATTCGCTATATGAGTGGGAGGGGGAGGATAGGTCAGAGACGATTGGTTACAACCTTGATATGATGTCACACCTGGGGCCAAATATGACTGGCTTGTTTTACACCATGATTTTTTTTATGATATAGAGGCATTTTGACTAAATGGCATGTTAGACAGATTTTAAAATGAGTTCAAAATGTTAATTTAGACTTTTTTTCACATTTTATATTTTTACCATAGCTAATACATCGTGTGATTTAAGTTGATTTTGCTAATTCCCTCTCTCCCTCTCCCTATAGGTGGCAGTGTTTGCGCTCGTGTGTGCTCTGACTCTTCTAGTAACCAGTCCAGACAGTAGGTACAGCAAGGCAGGTCTGTACGCCATCTTCGCCACACAGAGCAACGACTTTGCCCTGGGATCCCCCATAGGTACCACACACACAGAGATGAGTAGCAATGCATACAGACATGCTCATATAGCATTATGGAGAACCTTATTTTTCCACAAATTTAAACATGTAAAAATTTAGGGTCCTATCTTATACCCGGCGCAAAGTGCGAAACAAATGTCTTTGCTAGTTTCAGACCGACGCAGTTGTAATTCTCCTGTCCAGTGCCTACGTTGTCCAAACGCACTGAGCGCCCGTGGGCGTGTTGGTCTTAAAATGGGGTGTGCTCAGGCGCATGGTCGGCGCATGGCTTTCTTGAGGCAGCGGAAAGCGAATGCGCGATTGACCAACAAAAACCTGGTCTGAAGTCAACGGGATATTACTATCAAGATAGTAATATTACTAGCGCCAAGCGGAGGCGCTAGTCTCCCCAAGAAGATTTTTCCCACTCATGCTGTGTCGGCAGGTATCTTCTCGGTGGATGCGAGGCTTTACTTTAACCGACCCTATAAAATGACCAAATCCTCACAAACACAACCAATGTCACAATACAATGTAGAGTATCAACTTAAATACATTCAATTGCTGATTTTTGGTGTGAGTTTGAATTCAGCCCTCAAGTGGTTGGTGATTTTGGTTTCCATTGACTGTTGTTACGTTACAGTTACAGCATTTAGCAGACGCTTTTATCCAAAGCGACTTACAATTACATTGTTCTATTACATGGAGCAGGT
>JAOEHI010036978.1:0-22911 GCA_025447815.1 Percopsis transmontana | reverse complement strand
TATATACACACACACACATTACATACTTTTCCCAATCTATACAGTACATACTGTACAAATACAATAAACAGTCTATAAATACATCGCTAATCGCTAATAATTCGCTAGCACGCGTTAGGAATGCTGCCTTTCTGATTAACAAAAGTTACATGCTGGCCTCCGCACAAAGACTGTCTCAGTCCTCGTAACTGGTGGACGCAGCACAACAGCATGTTGTGAGGCGGCCCCATTACTGTGGTGACAAGCCTAAACTGCACGAGACAAGTATATTTGGACAGCCAGTCCAGTCTAGGCAAGTCATCTTCTGAGCCCGGAGCTGCAAAGAGACTTTTGTGTATGTGTGACTCCACGTGACAGCATGTGTGTCTGTATGCAGTTTTCACATGCATGTAAACAATGAAGGATTTCCCACCCCGGGGCAAACACTCATCTGATCTGTCCACCGACTGTTGACAGAGACAAATCTGTCTCAAATCCCCCCCCCCTCCCCCCCTCCCTACACCCCATCAATGACAGTAGGCCATGGAAAACCTAGCACGTCCAATTAGGTCTTTCTCTAGTGGAGAAATGGGAAATCAGCTTTTACTGAACAAGTGATCTGTTCAGTCACGTTAGATTATCAGTATCTTTGCTCTTTAGCAAAGGACTGAAGTGATCTGGCGTCCACCGTGTGAAAGTAACTGAGCTGGACCATCCACAATAGAGCGCCAGCAACAATTAAGATTGTGGTATCATTAGACACCACAATAAATAAATAAAAATCCCAATCTAAAAAAATACCATTTATTTATATTTCAAAACGGAAAACAAAATTAAGTAACACACGTTATTCTTTTCTGGCTAGTTTCACACGTGGAATAAATAGTATGATGAAAACGCAACAGTATCGATAACAATTGACTTCCTAAAGGAACGCTGGCATATAGTTTACCATTTTCAGCGCTATTCTATGCTATGCCCATTCTAGTAATAACTAATAATAACGTTATTCCGTCCTATCACAAAGTAGCAAGCACCTACTTTTACTGCATGTGACACGCACAGTGAACTGTGTTTTTATTCCATCAGTGTTTTCAGGAGTCTTTGCAGGGTGGACTGGATGGCTCCCTTGTTGCGCGCAGACTCAAACTTAAAAGAATCTCCGATTCGGAACTCCCCGTATCCTACTAACCGGACAGTAAGACCATGATCCGATGCGCCATAGCTCTCGGTTAAATTTTGGAAAACTACAAATAAATTACAGTATAAGTAGCCTACTGTAAGGAAGAGCGACAGCCTTCTACAGCCTACGTTACATGTGACTTGCTTTTTTGAGTGACGCTGTGGGTGACGGGCTGAGAGGAAGTAAAGGGGGATTATCCCACATATGTTGCTCGTTCCTCAATTCGACGGACGACCACACAAGTCCGCGTCCTTTAAAAGTCATCACACTTTGGCCGGATTGACTTACCTGTCTCCAGTCAACGGAGCACATCAAAATCCAACTTAATTCCTCTACTTTCAGGCTCGTTGTGCTTCTGTCTCCGACCCGCGGTCAGTTTTCCATAAGAGTTTCTCTGGAAGCACCCGCTTCAGCCCTGGGAGGCACCTGGAGGAAAATGAAGATTGAAGGGGTATCAACATGGGCGCGCACGTACGCGTACTCGAACAACGCACTTTTAGCTGGTTAACTTGACAGCGTAAACTAATTAAGCAATTAATAATGTTTAAACATGAGCTATGCTATTATGTTGGAATATCGCTAAACAAGAACCAAATGAATTCAACCAAACTTATAACGGGATTTAAAAAGATATTTCTATTTGTTCAAACATTGTTTATGTGACAAAACTCAGCACATAAAGCATTTAGAAAGCAATCTTCAGGCAGTCCTATCCAACACTATGTTAAATAGTGCCTTTCAGTGGAGACTCTTAAAAGTGCACCCTTTTTGTCGATGAAAGATCATTTTTTTACTAACGACAATTTAGTAGGCTTTAGTAGGTCTAACCTAGTACTATATTTGTGCTGGCAATCGTGACCTGTGTAATTTTTCTTGGATATCATCTCGTTTTAAAATGTTATTCGCTGATGGGAGAATGAAAAAGACATCACATGAAATGTCTTTGTTCACCTGTCACAATATTGTTCCACTACACAGCTCTCCAAGAGCCACACACAGAGTAAAAATCAGTTCATCTCTGGGGCTGATAGAAAGATCATTTTAAAATCTGAACTGAGCTTAAATAATGAAGAAAAGTCAGGGTACCAGCTACCAGTATCAGCCCACATTCTTGCCTCTGTTCAACTGAAGAGTAATTAAATAGGACTATCTTTCACCCTCAACATAATCATATGGGAAGATATTTGCAAATTTTGCAAATGGATTTTTCACTGGTGTCAAATAACACAAGATAAAGCTGTTGTCAAAAAACAAGAACGCTGGATCATTGTGCTCCAAGGCCATAATTACTGTTCTGTCAGACATTTCTATGTATTTATACAATTTTGCCTTTGGCTTTAAAAGCTAAACTATATTTATAATATTACATTCATCAGCAACAACTCAATTTCTCCATAGGGCCACAGTATGACTTGTGTGAAACACAACTTATTGTTAAGATCAGTTCATACTGCCTTTACAGAGGGGTTAACAAGACAAACGTCAATTCTCACTAAAAGCAGTGGTATTATCATCAGTTTTCAAACCCTATAAAAAATCTACTTATCTTGGTTCCTGTACCTCATTGCCTTCGTTTTTCACTTTTTATTAAACTTGTTTAGTTAATAGATAATTGTGTGCAGTTCAATACATATATAAATATTTAATTTCTGCTGGATATACCGTTAAGGCAACAAGGTAGCTTAACCAAGTTAAGTTAATATATAAAAAAACAATGATTAAAAAATAAATCTGTACTGTATATGTATATGTTTATGTGCACCATAAACATATACATATACATTACAGAGTCAAAGTGTTGGTACGAGGCTACAGGGATGGTGTTTAGACTTAAGAGGAATGTACAAACCTGTGTGTAAAACCTGACATCAACAATAAAAACAGTTCATTTCTCTTTTTCTATTTCTCATATCTCATCATCGTAAATGTATTTTGCCAATCCATGGATACGTATATTCATTATTCATAAAACAGCTCTATTACGGCAATACTCATTCCTAAATATCGCGTTCAACAGTCAACAGTAGCAGTCAAATGCATACAATATTTAAATTGAGGCATTTCTAGGAGCAAGACATTTCTTACAAACCTTTTCCTCTGACTACTGAATCTCACATACATACATGTAAATACATAAGAAAGGTGCAATTTCCACCCACACGCACAGCGGAATCTATGGAACCTCCTCACAACACTCCTGCAGACGTACCAGTGCTTTTCTTTCTTCACCTGGAAGGTTCCCCGGTCAGCTCCAGCTGCGGGAGGCTTCGGCCAATCCTTTTGTGTCAAACAAGAGAGGACGAAAAAGAGGAAGAAAAAGTTGTAAAGCCAGACCAGCTGGCTTACAGGAGAGGGCACCCACGTTGTGTTTGGCTCTGAGCTCAAATCACAGTGAAGAGGGCACACCAACATTCAGCTGTCATGAGACCCCGAAGGACCCCCCCCACCCAGCCCCCCCCGCTCCCCTCCCCTCCCAGACACACACACACATCCATCTCTCTCTCTCTCTCTCTCTCTTTTACGCACACTCACAATCGCACACTCATCTGCGACCTCCTGCGTTGATACTGGCTGAGTGCGCGGCTGTGGGAAGGGTGCGCGGTCACCTGTCATTGTCACTCCCGGTATATTTAGCCCCGGAGGTGTCAGTGATGCTGCCAATGCAGCGTGTGCGCCTGCGCCCGGGGAGTGCTGGAGCGCTTGCTGAGGCCCCCCCCCCGGTGTAAGAACCTGGGATTACTGCACCAAAGACCCCTTGGCTCTACTCATTACACCGAGAGAGAGAGAGAGACACAGAGAGAGAGAGAGAGAGCGAGAGCGAGACAGAGAGAGAGAGATCAAAACCTGCTCGGCGTGTTCTAGATATCCGCGCGCTGGGCATCTGCTTGGCTGGAGGGGGGGGGGGGTTAGGACTCACCTGTCCACCCCTGTCAGCCCCCTAGCAGAGGAAGGGAAGGAGAGCGACCACTTGGCCGTAGGTGATCCATAAATCTCTAGGCTTGGTCCCCAGGGCTAGCCAAGGAACTGGCCAGCCGGGTCGCATTGACCAAAAACAACACGCATGCTGTTCCCCTGACCAAGGATAACAAACTTGGGCAGGACATTGGTCACAGTAGCAGGCGACTCACCACGCATGAGTGCTCGCACATAAACCGCCTCTGAACGTTACGGGAAACGACACTTGCGCAGAAGGGGACGGTTTCTCGGCACTGCTGGTTTTTTGCTGCCAGCTGGCCCAGGAGATCCAGGGTAACATAAGACAGTCGGCTCCAGTAGGACAGTGGTTAGGGTCGGATGAAGGGATAGTTAGCGGTAGGTCTCAGGCCAGGCTGACATTAATTTACGGAGCTGTAAAGGGGAATGACTCCTTATTTTCCCTCTTCACAAAGGAGAGCAGGGCCTGAGGCTACAGGGATGGTGTTTAGACTTAGGAGGAATGTAAAATGTGTCTGTGTGTGTAAATCCTGACATCTTACATCCATTCCATCTATTTTCACCGCCTCCTGAAGAAGATATTCTCTGTCCAACTGTTCAGGCGTCTGTCCACGCCATTTAGATCTCACGGAGAGAGGAATAGAGGCTTAGAAAGGGGAAAGGTGTTAAAGGGACAATCCTCGATTGTGATATAGTGGCCCCAGTATCCCAAATCCCACTCCAGCTCCCTGTTGATGGTGATGTTCGAAACACAACAGTGGGATGTGTAGAGATCTGTAGGGGGAAGCAGTAGAGAGGAGTGCCAGCAACTCAGCACTAAGTTTTGGGCAAGGCATGTACTCTGAGTTTCAACAAAATCAATGTTTTGGTATGGTGGTTCAACCAGAAGGGTGACTCCTGACACAAATTGAGGAGTGTCCCTACAAATTATTTGACTGAAGTCTCACTTTAGACGTGAAACGTGGAACTGTGAAATCTAACTTTATTAACGAGTAATTTTTAAAATGTCTCTGCACTGCAAAGTACAGTACATGTACAGTACGTCGTGCATATAGAGATGAGAACGTGAATGCATTGTTAGTGTATGTGTGTGCAGGTGGTCTAGGGGAAATCAAAGAGGTGTTGAAGAAACATAAACAAGCGATGGCAGGACCAATAATCTTAATGCTGAAGAGAACCAGATGTGCAGACAGAGTGATCCTAAAAATATTTTTACTGGATCGAAAATTCAAGCCTTCCCCCTCCTCAACCTGCATAACCGTCTCTTTTGCCATTTTTCTGGTGGCTTCACTCATTCGTTAATACATTAAGACTGTAAAAGCTAGATTTTACAGTCGGGAGAAAAGATACCTTTTTTTAGGTGATTTAGCTGCTTTATAAAGCATATTTTATTTTTCAACTTTATGCCATTGATGATGGTAACTGATGGCAAATGATATTGTGATATATGTTGAAGATCTGCTGCACTTAATGTCCAATAAAATGAAATATTGTAAACTTATGTTGATGTTTAGTAACCCTGTGTAAACCTGCATCGCACTGCATATTAGGAAAAACATCAAATGTATTTCCTGAACAACTTCAAGATGGAGTTCTGTCAGGCGTGTTGGTAAGGCAACAGAGATTTGTTCCTCGTCCTGGCCCAGGAGTTGAGTAAAGGCTGCGGTAGCATGGCGTGGCTGGGTGAGGCTGGGCTACACAGGGGATAGAGTTACTGTGAAAGCCATGAGCGTGTGTAAACTAATCCATCCTCACCCAAGTGCCAGGCATAGTTTACAATCCACAGCATGTCTCTAGGCATTCTGTGTTCACGTCTGTGTCCAGTAAGTGAACCTGGGGCTTTAAACATGAAAGCACAGACTTGGATGTAGACTGTAGGCCTAAACAATACTGTCTTGGGTAACTACTATATGTGTCTTTATGTATCAATGTGTAAATATTTGTGACGTATATAGACTGTATGAAGGGCCTTAGTCCTATTTTAGTCTGAAATGTTTACTACGACATTCTTATTGTGAAAAGCTGCCGTGGAATCCCACATTGGCGTTTGTTCTGCTGTAGGATTCTGATCATTCTACAGAGTGTTCTTCAGAGGGTCAAGGGTCATGGTTCCACCTGGATACCTCTGTTGTCATTTGGTGAGAAGATGATAACAAACACTGTAATTGAATGAAACCAGTGTCTGTTGCTGTCAGTGCCCCAGTACTTTAGTTCTTCGTCTCTTTCCCAGTCAACAAATTGCAGGAAAAGGAAAAGTAGTTGTAATAATGATAACTTTTCCAAGGGATTATATACAATATGTCTCTGGTTTAGGTGCTATATGCTTCATGAAGAAGCGGTAGTAGCCACTGTGCTGGCTGTTAGTTTGAGAGTAGGTCAACCAAACCAGTAAACAGCCCAACATGACACTAAATGAGCCCATGTCTCATTTAGTGTCATGGGTCAAGTGCTGTCACATGGTTAGCTCACCTAATGACTGACAGGTGGATGTGAGCTGAACTCTGTAGAGAAGAACACATTTACCAGTCATTCCCGGCAATGCAAATTGAATGATAAAACGGAAGTAGGAATGGATTACCAATATCCACAAATCCTTTTAGAATTGCCGTAGGCAAAGTCTTATATTTCTGGATTTGGGCTTAGATTTACCAAGATTTGAGCCACATAAATATGCCATTAACTTTTTGCCTGCTGCTGTAGGACAAGCATTCCCATTCCCTTGTAACCCCTCTATTTTCTCTCCTGGAGAAGTATGTCAAAAGGCAAGTCATTTCCCCATAATTGAATGATTGACTGTTGCAGGAAAATGGTCTATTGTCAGGCGGTTCATGACCTTGTCGCTGGGCTGCTCACTCTGACATGGTGCTAGAACACCCAACCGTTTTTTCCCCTACTGCAACATGCGATTCACACGCTGGTTGCTCATTAACAGGACAGCCAACAAAAGCCATCTTGTACACAGTATACACTCGAGCCACTACAATCCAGTGTCATGTTATTCACTATTCAAATATGCAAGAGAGAGAGAGAGTGAGAGGGAAAGAGACTGTTGGAAGATATGAAGACCTGCGGCAGGTTATGTATAGGGAAACCACACGGGGGCGACTTCGGGGTTGTAACTGGGGAGGAACGAGGCCGGTTTATTTCTGGAGTGTGTGTGTTGCTCTGCTAACAGCTGAGCATGTGCCGGTGCAAGGGCAAGACATACCGTCTAGTCCCCACAGTAATGTCCAGATTCGGGGCGGCTAATCAACATCAACGCTGACCTTCAGCCCGGTCTCAGGACGGAGCAGAACACAATGATGTCAACCGTGTAAGATGTCCTTGAACCTTAAGTCTAAACACATCACTTTCATTTGTGTTTTGCAGAAACCGCCAAACCCCTAATGACACGGGAGGAAAGCCATGGCGATCCTCCACTCTGTCATCTACTGATTGGCCCAGTAAACTGAGTCAGTACACCACAGCCTCTAAATCACCTCACCAGTTAGCTGCGTCTGGGACAGATGAAAAGTTAATTAGCCAATGTTTTCATCTAACCAACAGAGGATCGTAAGCCTTCATCTAAATCAATAAGTTTGTGTTTTAAGGGAACTAATGACAAGAGAGCTATCTGGCATCCGCCTAAGAGGTTTTGAGGTCAGTATTATGTGTCTGTGCAGTGAACGGCTGTGTAACATAATCCCCATCCAACTTCTGTTTCATTTAAACACATACACTTGTACATCAAAGGGTGTATGTGAAGGTTTGGTTGCACATTGTTTATATCCCTGTAATCTTCACACAACAGCTGGTTTTATGAGCATAGTTAGTTGGAACAGATGTTGTAGTTCCCATGTTAAGAAAACATAATTTACAGGGTAACTATGATTTAGCCTCACGAGGGTAACTGTGATTCAGATTGTGTTTCTTTTCTTATCAACTGCTTAGTTCATACGTTAGTCATAGTCTCCCTCCAGTGGACAAATTCGCAACTACAATGGATTACTCTATGGATCTGAATTTAAAAGCAACCATTTTCATAAATAAAGTTAAGTGCCAAAATAAATAGGAAGACAATACTATGGCAAACAAATGTATTTTTACAGAATAAATAGCACATTAAAAACTAAACTTCATTTAATGTCATGTAAAACCAAGTTTCTAAGTAGTACTCAAGGGTAAAAAAGTACAAACTTTCTTTGGAAATACAGATGAATTATAAAACGACACACTGTCACAGACTATCAAAGAGAAACATGTAGATCAACTACAAAGACTAACATCCAACTCATCAAAACCCAACGTAGCCAAACAATTATAGCTTTAAGGACAAAACATTAGCACTTGAATGTGTCTTTTTGAATGCCGATTCTGAAGACATTGCAGCACAACACATAGCTAAACACTAATGTAATGTTCACAACATTACAGGAGTTTGTATGCCAGCGCTCGGTCCCACTGTAGTCCCCAAGTATGTCCAATGTCATTTAAAAACGACATACGTTGCCAGTTGTCCATTCCAGCCTAGTGTGCCTGGAGGCTGCTGTGTTGATGGCGTACTCATTTTCATGCAAACAAGTGAGAAACTTGCTAGCTAAGCTTCTCTGAACTACATACGTTTAATATATACATGCTCCAGGATACATCCCATGTCCAATCAGGAGTCCAATCACGAGTCACCGGTCATTATGGAGAGGAACTCTTCTTGATTTACTGGAAGAAAGAGACTAATATATATCATTATACGTACCAAACCTACCCGTTTAATAGAAGACAGTATTACTATTAAATATCATGGCTTCGGGCGACCTGTAGTCTAATGTTTGCATCAAGGAAGATCACACATTCTTTACTAAGAATCAAATTTCACGGTAGTGAAACTCAACAGCTTAAAGGTGTTAATTAACTGACATTAGCTAAGTGGTTCATCTAGTCCTGTCCACTGCATAGAACATTACAGCTAAGCTCTCTCTTGCATTTGATATAAATGTATACTATGAAATAGTTTCTCACATTAAAAACAAAACGCAATTGTCACTGCACTTCATTGTCAATTCACAAACAATATTGGCTCGCCCATTTAGCACATGCCTTTATCTACTCGAGCATAAGTACAAGTACTCAGACATCTTGTTCAAGGATACTTACAGGTAGCGCCATGTCAGGAATCAAAATCAGGACCTTTCTGTTGAAAAACCACCTACCAGAAGTCTAGCCTATCCTCCCGTTTCCTAAGAGGATTTATATTACCATTGACTACACATTTTGATGCTGTCGCTAGTCAGAGCAATTTGAGAAGTTTCTACACATTATAAATGGCATTTGCACAAACACAAAAATAACGTTAGCTAAAATCACCGGCACATTTCCTGACAGTTTGTGGTCAGGTCAACGCCCCATGCCTCCTCTCTCTAAACCAATTCGAGGGAACACTTACTCTCTCCATCTCCGTCCGTGTCGAACTCGTCTATCATGCTGCGGAGCTCCTCGTCAGCAACGCTCTCACCCAGCTCCCGAGCCACGCGCCTCAGGTTCCTCAGGCTGATCTTGCCCGTTTCATCGTCGTCAAACAGCTTAAAGGCCTTCATGATCTCCTCCTTTGGGTCTCGCTCCAGTATGCGGTCTGTAACTATACGAGAACATAAAACAGACATCACACTCACAGTAGATTTATTAATGCCAATATATACAAACTAGGAAATGATAGGACTACACATACCGACTTCCTTAAAGTCATCAAATGTTATTTTGCCGCTTCCCGCTCTGTCATAATCCTTCAAAATCTTCAACACATCCACTTTCTTCACTTCAAAGCCAAGAGCACGCATTGCTACCTAAAATATGATGGAAAAAAAAGATGAGTTTAAGTTTAGTGTCCATCTAGTCATCTAAAAGGTCTCGTGAATTAATCAATAAAATATATCAATCTCATGTTACTAGTAGTAACAGAGCAAACCAACAAGAAAAATACACTTTCATTACAAAGACGGTCATAGTCATGACCACAGATTGGACGCTAACAATATGTCGTGGTGATCCTGTACATCATTTTGAAATGTGGCGAGTATAAAGTTTATACTCTCCACATGTTTACGCCGCTGACGTTCAAGTGGCCTAAAATTCTTACTTTGAGTTCGTGGTAGTCAATTTCTTTGTCTTTATCAGTGTCAAACAACTCAAAGGCCTCTTTAATTTCATGTTTCTGTTCTTCTGTAAGCTCTCTCCTCTTCTTACGCTTGGCTTTGTCTGCCACAAGTTCAGTCCTGCAACGATTAAAAAAAATGACCATTTTAAAACAAGAGCATGGCTATATAGATTCAATGTTAACAAGTACCAGTAACGGTCTGCTATGAACAGCACACAGCTAACGTTACGGTAACTAGCGAAATGACAAGCGTCATATAAAGAGGGTTTAAGATAGGCTTCATAACATGTAGAGACTGGTGTGCCTCCAACTATTTATAACTTACATGCGTCAAAGCCAGTTAACCATAATGTTACATATCTCATATGCTAAACGGTAAAGGATCAGTGGCAAATACTTAAGAATCAGTAGCTAACGTTAGCTAACGTTAGATTTAAATGATTTGTTAGCACAGAACACACATCAATATGTTTTAGATAAACATAAATGTTGACGGAAAATATAGTTTACCTTAGAGAAAGGCTCATTCTAAATCGTTTTCGATGCTTGATAACAAAATGTATTCGTCCGGAAGCACACTTCCCATAAGATACAAATCCGTTTATCCGCGCTCATACTGTGATTTGCTATTGGTTGAGGGTCACCAGGCAGCAGTAAAGCCGTATCTGATTTGTCAGAATAGCGACACTGCAGAATGTTGTCATTTCACTTTCCATGCTTAGTAAATCCACCTGTCCATTACGCAACGCTTAAAAAAGCCACAAATAGTTTTTCATTGGACAGATATGCACCAAATTATTGGAAGTCTTTTTTTGAACTGGTAGTAATCATATAAATGACTCCAGAGGTCGCTGCTACTTAAAGAAATCGCCAAAGAAATCGTATCAATTTGCTTCACAACACTTGATAGGCCTACATAAAAATTGTGAGAGGCCTAATTAATATAGACACAGCACCGTATAACGAGTAAAGTCAGATCGATCACAGCTCAGGCTGGCCTACTTGTCGTTTAATGCGACTTTATAGGCCTATCGGATTTATAGACAATTAATAAAGCATACAGGCCTACATAAAAATTACGAAAAATACATATTTAATCATTGTTGTAAAATATAATAAATAAATAAAGTACCTTATTGTCTTAGTTGAAGTTTATAACGAAGACGTAATATTCATTCCTTGCATTTATTTTAAATGTATTGTGTCATTATTTCAGTTGGCTATGTGTTGCCTTGCGCGCCTTGTAAATAATGTAGGTCCGCAGGCTCAGCACGTGGTACGCACTGACCTTATCCGACGTCTGTTGGAGAATAGTTGTAGGCAGGGTTAACTTCTGTCACCGTCAACATCACCTCCATCATCCTCCTCCGCATCACCGTCGCCAGCATCACCAGCGATAGACGAGTGGAGATTGGAGAAGGGGTGAATGTCTTTTTACCATCACCTGCTTGACTCTAGAGGACATGGGCAGCTACCACAACTTCGACGTGATGCTGTTGTTGTTGTTTTCTCTTTTGGTTGTTTCGACCAATGCGGCCACCCCTACCCGGGAGTTAAATGGTGAGCGCGTCATCTTTTAAAGACTTGAGACGTGTTCGTGTCGGGAGAAAATAACACGTTAAGAAGCGGCAGCGGGGATGATTTTGACGGATACAGATAAAATGCGTGATTTGCCTCTTGTTTTTGACGCGGCGTGTGAGACGGTTGGGCAGTTGCCACCAATCTCTTTGTAAGCGTTGGCATTCAGAGGGCAGGTGGCCATGGGTTAGGCTACATTTGGTGATACGGTTCCGTGGGACCCGGACTACTGGTAGATGATGTCATTTGTTTCCATTTTTTGCCCCCCCCTCTTTTGTCTCTCCCGCTTTGAAGATGCGTGCGAACCTGTGCAGTGTGACGTCGGGGAGGACTGTTCTCTGCAGCCAGAGGATGCTGGCACGAGTAAGTGCATCTGCCAAAACTTCTGCATTTCATTCAACACAACTTCGGAATTATACGTTATTGTTACACAATTTTCATCACGGAGAAAGAGAGCAAATTGAAAAATGATTTATTAAGCCCGGGGTTTAATGACAATGACCATGTCACATCTGAATGCTCAGCTGTTGAGGTGAATTCATCTGTATCAGTGAGCATGCTTGTATTGGTAGGCCTTAGAGCATGACCTATTTCTGCCTATTTTCCTTTATTTTCTATATTTATATTTAATTTCCTATTATTAACTGGTGATATACGACATGTGTGTGTGTGTTTGTGTGTATGTGTGTGTCAGGATGCATTGCTTAAGATCCCTGCTATATCTGTTAAAGGTCCATATTTATTAATGAAGCTGAAGTCTTTGTTCTTACTGTATGTATGTCAAGTTGGACAGGAGCGCTTTCCTCGTGTCACAATGACCCACTTACTATAATCTCTGAGACGACCAGTCAACCAGAAGATATTGGTTGTCCTCTTTGTAGGTTTTATGCAGATCCATTATTTATCCAGCCTTTTAGGGCTAGAAAGATTAAGATGACTTTATATACTCTGCCTAATGTTTTGATAAGTCATCACACAAGTGTACATGTGTGAGGCGCGCACACACACACACACTCACACACACGCACACAGTGAGGAATATCAACAGGATGAACAGTCTCCCACAAGGCTAAAGAAGGTTATATTACTAATTATACGCTGGCCTATATTTCTCTATATTTCTCTCAAGATGGGATATTTAATATACTAATCACATCATTTGCATTGTTCTTAATGCAGCTATTTTTTATGAAAATAAAGAATTAGGGAGAATATCTTAGTGTTTGTTATAAAAATGTTTGGTTTTAAACTCAGAGAGTGCATGGCCACCCCACGTCACAGTGCTGAGTAATTTGCACCCCTCTCTACTCCTCCCTCTACAGCTCCCAAAGGCTTACATCTACTCCACCCCTCCCCCATAAAACCGCATCCGTTTTTGTGCAGTGAGCTGGAGAGGAAATGTTTTCTGCGGGCACTATGGCACAATCAAGGAAGCTACCTTTAACTTTTTTACAATTTACGGTCATTTAGCGAAGGCTTTTATCCAAGAAAAAGCTTACAAATGAGTACAATTACAAGGAGCAGATAGGGGATAGGCATCTTACAAGTAGGCCAACTCTGGGGCTCGAACCCACGACCTTCCGGCTGGGAGCCCAACACCTAGACCACTAGACTATGCTGCCTCTACTTAAAGTCAAATATGGTGAATGGCCTGTATAAGTTGATGTTGATGAAGAAAACAACTTTCTTCAGGACTCACGGGTGTAATACATATAGTTTCATTTAGAATAGCAAATACGCAGATTAGCATAGGGAGCGATTGCTGTAACCCCCCAATGGGTTCATAGAGCCAACAGGTGGATGTTGACGCAAACAATAAACCTTGCATAGCAGAGATGGCATCACTAGAAGAACGAAGCAGGGAGCACAGTATACATACTGTACGTCAGCCTGTTACGGAGGAGCTTCCATGGGCGGGGAACAGGTTTCACCATAGCGGTGCTCCTGCTGCGCCCTCTCTCAAGTTGTCTGCCTGAACCCGCTCGCAGGCTTCGCTTTTGTTTGTGTTACTGTGCCGCAGGGCCATGCCAGCCAAACCCCTGCCACAATGGAGGAGTGTGTGAGACCACTGAAACCCACTTCCAGGGCTACCTTTGCCACTGCGCACCTGGTTATGTTGGAATCCACTGTCAACACAGTGAGTGTCAATATTTAGCAAAAGAGGTTGTTTACGGGTACATGAAATGGCCAATGTGACGCGACAGTGTGGGTCTTCACGAGTGTTGTTTCCTCACGGCTTCTGGTAAATGAGGCTCTACTAGACGAATCATAATCATTTCAGGTATCAAAACAGTAGTAAGCACACCATTAAAATTGTCTTCTACTGTAAGATACAAATAATTTAGATATAATGTGACGTATAATGTGAAGTGTTTTCTATGAATGATATCCTCTTGTTCTGTTTCAGATATTAATGAGTGTGAGAGCGACCCGTGCCAAAATGGAGGTGTATGTAATGATCTTGAAGCTAACTACGCATGTGTGTGCCCTGGAGAATATGTAGGTCGCAACTGCCAGCACAGTGAGTTGTTTAGACGGCTAGGGTGTCTTTTTCTGTTATTTGTTTTGCCTTGCTAATTGTCCCCCATGAAGGGGATCTATCAAAACAAAACAAACATCTCAATGGACCAATTTGGCTTATCTGGGAAATCAATTTAGTATTGTAAGATTCATTGTAAGATGAATTGTCCGATTTCCAAAATGGCACTGATCGACACATGGGTTGTGCTACAGTAACTGGTGTGATTGTGTGCAGTACTATGAACTGCCACTGGAGGGCTCACTGACCCAACTGTCATAGTTGCAAAGTTGCAGTTGTATGGCTGTACATATCTCTGTGTTTGTTATTCCCGCAGAGTGCTCTGGACCCTTGGGCATGGAGGGAGGCATTATCTCCGATGGGCAGCTTTCTGCCTCCTCCATAGACAGCACCATGTTTGGCCTGCATCAATGGCATCCCCGCCTGGCTCGACTGAATCGAAAGGGCATGGCCAACGCTTGGAGCCCAGTGGAGACTGACCCTGAGCCATGGATACAAGTATGTGAATAGTACACTCTCATAGGATATACACTTGTTAACACAGAACACTATTTTACATGTCAAAAGGACAGTACATTTTGTATTTTATTTCCCTTGAAGATTAATAAAGTCCTATCTAGTCTTGTCTGGTTTTGTCTTGCATCCAGGTAAACCTGCGGCAACGTTTGCGTATAACGGGTGTTATTACCCAGGGTGCTCGTCGGTTGGGCAGCTCAGAGTTTGTGAAGACCTTTAAGGTAGCCTACAGCCAAGATGGCCGGACCTGGAAAATGATGAAAGTCAAAGGCAGCAGTGAAGACATGGTGAAACCATTTTTTTTTACTGTCCATTTTTTAATTCATTTTATTTTGTGCCAATGCACATAGGATTCTAGGTCACATGATTGCCTAAATTTAGTAAATGTATGCATATATGGATTTAATTAAATAGGTATTTAATTTTTGGTGTGTAAATGTGCTTTTTTTCTGGTCAGATTTTCAATGGAAACATAGACCACAGTGCTCCCATGGCTAATGTGCTGTCGCCACCATTTGAAGCCCAGTTTGTCCGACTTTACCCTAAACTCTGCAGAGGACACTGCACCCTACGTATGGAGCTGCTAGGATGTGACCTCACTGGTCAGTGACAGCATATATTTTTAATCTTTTGGGCAACTTTTGGGCAGGGTATTTCAGTATAAACATGCAGAGTACCTGAGCAAAATTAGCGTTTTTCCTCTAATTGCCATAAAATCCTTCTTTTAAAAAGAGCTACTTCCAAACATAGTTGTACAGCATTGTGTTTGGATTCAAACTGAAACCACACAATTGGATGATGTGTGCACATGCATACGACCCCTTGGAGTCCTAATGTACTGTTTGTGTACAGTCAGTCCGGGGAACACCAATTACATTATTCTGCCCCCCAGTGGAGAGAATTACATACAACAGGTCATGGTCAAATATAAATTAAGTATGACACTAAACCTACAACAAACGTCTTCATAAATTATGCTCTAATTATTCTTATAGAACACACACAGAGACAGAGATACAATTTAGTTGATACACAGTAGGAAACACTGACTAATGTGACATTGGTTTACCATGCTGTTACCCAAAATAATAAAACTATTTTAAAATACCCAGTCTAGCACTATGTGTCTCTATGGTTTTGGTTTTTCAATTAGCAGACATTTTTATCCAAAGCAACATGGTGCAGGTAGGCATCTTGCTCAAGGATGCTTACATGTAGGCCCACTCTGGGGCTCGAACCCATGACCTTCCGGCAGGGAGTCCAACACCTAGACCACTAGACTATCCTGCCCCCTACTGGCTGGGAGTCCAACACCTAGACCATTAGACTATCCTGCCCCCTACTGGCTGGGAGTCCAAAACCTAGACCACTAGACTATCCTGCCCTCTACTGGCTGGGAGTCCAACACCTAGACCATTAGACTATCCTGCCCCCTCTTTTTTGTTTTTGTACCTCTTCAGGCTGCACAGAGCCGTTAGGCCTGAGGTCAGGTGCAGTAATGGATTCCCAGATGTCGGCCTCATCCGTGCATCGTACCCTAGGAATGGGTGCACTGTCCTGGGGGCCTGAACAGGCCAGACTAGATCGCCGTGGCAAGGTCAACGCATGGTCAGCAGCTCTGAATGACCGTGCCCAGTGGATCCAGGTACAAAGAAAGGAATATCGTAGGGTAAACACATTAAGGTTAGTTTATGTGGTTACCATGTATTACCTTTCCTTCCAGGTGGACCTGCAGTCTCCCACCAATATCACAGCGGTCATAACTCAGGGAGCCAGGGACTTTGGTCGGGTCCAGTTTATAAGGTCTTTTAAGTTGGCCTATAGTAACGATGGAATCAGCTGGACAGTCTACCAGGATGAGTCACAGCACACTGACAAGGTAAACATACAATGAGAAGAAACAGATGTAACAGTGTTTTGTTCATCTACGCTTGCCACACGTGTTTGAACTAGGCCTGTTGTCTTGACGACAGGTGTTCCAGGGTAACTCGGATAATGACACGCACAAGAAGAACCACCTCGAGCCGCCCATATCTGGTCGTTTCCTTCGACTCATCCCTTGGTCCTGGTATGGGCGTATCACACTCAGGATGGAACTTCTTGGTTGCTCAGAGACGCAATGAACTGCGTATTCGCCAGTATAAATATTTCTCCTTCATGTATGTTTGTTAGAAGCAACCGGAAGGGTTTTACACTGTAATTTAGGGTGCTGGAAAAAAACCAACTGTTCTTATTATCTGTTGAAATCCGATGCCTTTGTAAGGCGATAATATGATGTACCTAACATTGCCATATACTGTAACTGCACAATCACCATTAATGGGCCTTCAACTGACTATGGCCATTGACTGCTTTCTGCCAGCTACTACTGTAATAGTGTTGTGTGTTCATCACTGGTACTGTGTATGGTACTCATTGAAAATGCACTGACTAGATTGTACATCCTAGTGCTGTATTCATGACAAAAATTTTGAAGGTACATTTAAAATGTCTTATCTTTTAATTGATGTAATTTAATGTGAACAATGAAAAATATGCTGAAATAAATGTTTTTAGATGAAGGGAAGATGGTGTTTTGTATCTTAATGTATCTAGTATGTTTGAATTAAATTTAGTTTTGAAACATCAGGACTAACTCCTGTAGTAATGGAAGAAATTGACAGTGGGTGTTTATATATTTGAATATTTATTATTCGCACGTTACTTATTTATTATCCTTTTCACAAAGGTTTTGATTTTAGACAAATACATTTTGAGACCCCCCACACGCACATACACCTTTACAAACTTGTAATGTGAGAGGAGGAGAACCTACTGACATCAGTTTCATGTTTTAAGAAACATTTGTCAATTTAAATGTCAAGTCAAAACCTTGTTGTTTACTGACATCTGCTGGTAAGTTTGTAATATTGCGGTCACTGTTACAAAACCCTATAATGGACTGGCCATTGAGATCTATAAAGGGCAAAACACTTTCCTTTACCCTTTAGTTATTGTCACTCTGGCCAGGCCAGGTCTACAAATAAGGCCATAACACAGGCAGCTCAACCCCTCATAAAGTACAAACTTAGAACTGTTTGATTCTCAGGACAAACGCTCTGCGAAACATGCACGTGGTCACTCCACCCCCTAGTGCCAAATCCAGTGCACACTGACACAGCTGAATAGACCCAGGCACGTTACATCTACCTCATTTAGTAAACACGTACACAGCCACAGTGACCCGCTAAAAGCCAAGCAGCTGCACACAGGGACACACAGAACAAACTGTGGGTCTCCGTCAGGGCTAGGTACGCCTCTATAATCCACAGTGGCTCCTGGAGGCCCTCACAGAGGCTTCTTGTGCTGCTGGTCATAGGGTTGGCACAGAGTTGGAAGAAAACACAGGTTCATGTAGCGCCCCGAATCCTGTGGGGATTTCATTTCAAAGCAACATAAACATCAACTCCAGGGCTTCTAATCAGGTTTTCAGTGAACAGTCATGGCAGCAAATAGAAGATAATAACAGCTGTCTAATGTTTTAGACAGCTGTTTCAAATCATATTATTATATTTTATTATTATATTATAAAATAATGTAGATGTTCTTGTAGATTTTACCTAAACAAGTGCTCTGGCTAAAACTATATTCAAAAATATATTATATATGGCCGTTATTTCTAGTTTTATCAAGTGAAGACACAACCGTCCCAGAAGTGTCATCCTACTGTGTCAGTTGGATCTCACTTTCTCAACAAAAAAAGTCTTCTTCTCAGAGCCAGTTACATCATTTCTCGTCACTTATCATGGAGTTCTCACTGGCGGTGAGAGAAGGTGCCACTAGGTCTCTGCTTATCTAAGAGTGTGTCTCCTGTCTTACATGTGTGAGTTGAGATAGAGGCTGGGAGAGAAACTTCAGGAAAGCGAGACGCTGATACACACAAGCCCAGTTACTCTCCAGGGATCCCTTTAGGGTGTATACGATAGGCTGTAAACATTTTTAAACGTGTAGTACATTCCACTGCATTTCTAATTTGCTGAATGCATATTTATGAATATGTGTGTTTCATGTAATGAGCATCCACTGAAAAATTGGTCTTGATAGATTTAACCCAGTCTTTGTCTACCTAGAAGTAGCCTATATCTGCATCAACAGAATTGTGCTGAGTGTAAATAAAGGATGTTTTCCCAAGTCAACATTCCAAAGCGGAATAAGATGCAATGTGAATGACAACTTCATTTGAGCAATTATCCCATATTTGTTCAAAAGCCAGAAAAAAATGGAGAACCACACCCGACATTTCCAATATTCGCTGAAGAAGTGTCGGGTGTGGCTGACTTTTGTGCTTTATTAAAATACAGAGAATAAAATAAGCTTCATGTGTTCAAAATGTATGTATCTGATCAGCCAAATGATCAATGATAAACTATGAACTGTCCAGACATAAAGTATCTTTATCTGTTTTTGTGACCTGTACAGAACCGCTAGTTCCATTTGTTTCCACCTGCTGGACAATACTGGCACAGCAGAACCATGGATCGTTTGAAATATGTCAAAATTACGAAAATTTGTGTTGACTTAATACAATGGAGGCTATGTCTGAACCAAGCTCAAGTCTTCTCTCCATCAAACCCCAGACCCCTTTAGACAGAGGCAGCATTTCATGCCTTCTCTTAGCTGAGGGTCTCATGTAGTTATTTAAACGTGTGAAGGGGGGGTACATGGGGCCTGTTTACGCCATCCAGAGTCCACACGCTACATAGAGGAAGCTTTTGAAGAAGCCTATAGGGTGGAGACATGGGTTCAGAAAGCAGCCTCTGTCTTTCCTCTTACAATGCATAATTCACTCTAAAAAAGCACCCCCAGATTTTTAAAGTCAAGCTAACCTGTTTGAATTCATGTGAAAGTGTCTTTTCTAACGCCTGTCATTTGTTCACATTGTTCGGTAACTTCTTTAGAATGAATTAAAACCGTGTACGCAAATGAAAAGGCCAGAAGAAGTAGGACTATTCAAATGATTTCGTATGCTCATAACGGCCACAGAGATTTGGTCAAGGTTTTTAAATGTTAAGTCTTGATCTGGTGGGGCTTCCACTGTCTCCTCAACCCCACCCAGCTCCAACACAAAGAGCCCCTGTCCACCCTCCCAGCATATGTGCATGACTGTGTATGCATGACCTGTGTGTGTGTGCACATGCATGTAGGTCGATATGTTTTCACACGTGGCACACTTTAAGTAGTAGATTCATACGTCATTTCAGGACAAACATAACAATGATTAAAGAATTCACATTCTGCCATTAAACAGTGTCCAAAAAATGTAAGGTTTGTGAATACAATTTAAAAAATTAAGAAGCTGCCCATTACAAGGACAGTGTTATACTGTATTTGACTTGATCACATTGTGTTTTCTCGAGGATTTATTGCCATTTGCAAACTTCCCATACCTCAGGACTTTAGAGTTTATAGCCAGCAACCAGATTGCTGACCTTTTCAACTCCTTTTTACAATTACTTTCACCTTCTGCTGTGAAAGCTTGCTGACTGCAAGAATGGCAGTTAATGGTGCAATCTAAATGGCTTGAGGAGTTCTGCATGCCGAGGCCTTCGTGTCAAGCGTGGATGGCACAGCCAGTGACATGTAAGAAGGCAGATTAAAGTTGCGTTGGAACCGCCTGCATCTAAATGTAAACTGTAAGAATATAGGAGGCCTATAGAAGGTGTAAGCTTACAGTATAGCTTGAAAAGCTTTAGCGATGCTATGTAGCATACAATATTCCATTTCAAAGTTTTTTTTAGTCAATAAGAAATACCTACTCGTGAATTTAGTCAGTGAGTTTGTAAAGTATATGATGTGACTGATGTTATGACAATGACTATAGCATAAACGTTGGAGTGTGCCAAAAATAACTGTCATCTCTATTTTAAAATATCTTTACACTTCTTGCTCCAGGAAATCACTCATTTAACAGTATGCTATTTGACATGTTTGTGACTCGCTACACTGAAAGTTTGGTTTGGGTGAGGGATTACTCAATAGAATAGAGTCTTTCTGTCTGGGCTTTCCCCATTCTTGAGAAAAAGACAACAAAACCCCCATAGCCCCCCCCCCCTCCTATAAAACTGCCCTTACATTCATCTGGTCATTCCCTTTGTCTTCATCTCCTGCATATCGTTAACGGGTGTGTTGTATTGTGGGATGGTATTTACTCGCCACTTATGAATTACTTTATTGTTAAATAAATGCTGCTCATTGTCATAAGGGAACGTGATTAATAGTGAATGTGTTATAAAACATTCCAGACAGCTGTGGTTAGTCGGAACAGCCAAAATAATGGCAGGGGTATTGACATCCAATTACTGTAACTAATCAAGTTATGACTGGCTAACTAATGTGAACATTAGGTCCTCTCTCACACCGTGGGTTCGGAACCACTGATTGGTGCTTTTAAGTTTAAGATTTCGAAATGTTTTTAATTATTTCTAATTTTGGTCATTTGCCCATCACTTGGCCCACCAGGCAAGTTTAATATTACACTCAAAGACTTATTAGTCGATCATAAACACCAAAGAATTTCTGGTTAACTGCTATAGGCAATACAACTTTACAATTATAACAATGATAATTACAGGATTTAAGTGACACGAAAAAAAAAACGGATAACTGAGGACGTGGGGTTGGAAAAAAAACAACCTCCGTTCGAGATTGAGCGACAGATCCTCCAGAATCTGGTTGAGAAGGTGGGTGAGTTAAAGTTGAGAGGCTATAACCAGAAGTCCCCGGTTCGCCACGAATCTCACGGAAATCTGCACTGACGTAGGGCCTCAGTGGTTGCGTTTATCTTTAGGCACAGTTCAGGCCAATAGCCTATCGTTGTGAGCACACGGCGGTGAGCTGGAGACCTGTGGAGCTGTGCGTCATCCAACAACACCAGTCTCCGCTTTCCAGCGTGGAGAATTGGCCAAGCACCGCGGAACTCAACAGCGTTGTTGATTTCACCTGCTTACTATAGAGGTCGTGATCGTCAGAGCGCCGATTCCGGTTCTGTCGTCGCTGCTATTTTGACATCGTTTTACCTGCCGGTTGGACCTGATCGTAGAGGAAAACGTCTCTGAGTTGGACACCATCGGTAATTTAGTTGGCCGTGAAGTGAATCTTCTGCTGCAGCTCGTTCAAAATTTTGCCCCGTTGTTGCAAAGTTATCAACTAAAAACACCGCAGAAAGCAAGGTAAGATGACTGAATCGTTTTAACTCTTGGTTTTAGGCTACCCCAATTGTATGACGTTCTGTGGATTACAATGAGCAGTGATTTAATTTAAATTTCAATTAAATTCAATGAGTTTTTTATTTGATGTGTAATTTAATTGTTGTTCTTTCTAATTGAATTACTGTTAAAGTGCTCTAGGAGAAATGGTTGACGTATTTAAATTAAAACAAGTCTGTATAAACCTGCATGTACTGTAGTCCTACACATGAATTTGCAGAATATAGATTGAACAAACTAATTATAATACAACTCGAACCCAAGTCCACCTCTTCAACTGAAATGAACATTTTGAAAACTCTGGCAAAGCTTCCACAGAGCTCAACAAGCTGAGGTTTGTGTGGCTTCAGTTTGTTTTCACAGATTCACTCAATTACAATATTATTGTGTGTGTGTGTGTGTGTGTTGATCATACTTGTAAAGCCTATAATACTTGTGGTTGTCCATAAAATGCAGCGATCCAAATGGATTACGCCACAGAACATCAGGGCATGTGTGTATGTTTCAGTGTGTTGCTTTAGACTTAGACTGGCTGGCTCCACCCTGCCCCTCTCAGCTCATATACCCCCACACACACATTGTGGCCCCCAATGGACCCTGACAACCCCTTAGTGAAAATGTAGTTGACTCTGCAGTGGCAGGATGTTCTCCTCACATATGACCTGTTAGATCTTAAACACACGCACACACATTTAAATCTATCTCTCTGTCTCTGTCTCTGTCTCTCTCTCTCGCTCTCTCTCTCTCTCTCTCTGTCTCTCTGTCTCTCTCTCTCTCTCTCTCTCTCTCTCTCTCTCTCTCTCTCTCTCTC
>JAOEHI010036957.1:0-22917 GCA_025447815.1 Percopsis transmontana | reverse complement strand
CGCCCCCCGCCCCGCGGCCCCCGGGGGCCGCCGCCCCCGCCCCCCCCCCCCCCCCCCCCCCCCCCCCCCCCCCCCCCCCCCCCCCCCCCCCCCCCCCCCCCCCGGGATGCCTTTACCATCACACTAACCAGATTGGACATCAAGCGAGAGATAGCTGGCAAAACCTGCTCTGTGACGGAGCGTCAAGTTGCAGCTGTTACTTTCTGGCAACACAGGGGTGATAACAGACTCGCTAAGCTGCAGGAAGACAGCTAGAGTAAGCTAAACAAAGTTTAGTATTCTATACAAATTAAACAGTCCACTTGTTGCAGCTGCTTTGTATGCGTCAAATCATTTTGTATTTTCATGTCACTAACTTAGGGTCCTATGTAAATTCAGCAGAGCTGGCAATGCCAGGGGAATAAATAACCACTAAAATAAATGCACAGCATATCAATCATGCTAGCCTCATTACACAAGCCTGCAGGCAAGGCTGACCAGAAACTTGAGTTGGTTGTGCCCTCCTGCCGTGAAGCTCAATTTGTAAGAGGCACTGCCAAAGAAGATACTCAGGTTCTGATGGCCTGCTGGGCTCAGAGCCCTTGCTTTGTGCCAAAAGTGTAGACTTTTCTCTGAAGCTGCAAAGAGGCAACAACTCTGCACCCTGAGACATAAAGGAAATCAATTCCCTGCATAGTTCTGTGGAATGTCTGTTATTTCTGCTCCAATTCAAACAAACACTGAATATATGTGCATGACATTGTTGTTATGCACATATGGTGCATAAACTGTCTACCTCATTTACATGGCCTGCTCCACCTGGCAGGTAAAGAGATCAAAGTGATAAGAGCTCTGCTTTATATTCTGATCTTCTACCTAAGTGTAGACCATATAGCTTCCAATATCTATAGGCTTGTCAGATAAAGTGTTGTGAGTGCTAACGTTGGCATTTGGGCATTCTGAGCCATTATTGATGGATGAGCTGGGGATTCTGGGAACTGCCTATATATTCCCATGTGCAAAAAACAACATATTCAACTCAGAGTACTGTTGTCTTTGATTACAATTCTTATGAGTGAGTATAGTGCCAGGATGATGCATAAGAGAACCAGTGAGTGCAGAAAATATACCAAAACAGCTGTCAGGAAAAAGTAATGACTCCCGCCGACACAGTGCAACAAGAAAGCATTAAGAACACCAGAGAAGGCTGTAAAGAGAGATCTAAGCAGGGATTTATCATTGATTAGTTTTTTTGGGGGGGGGGTTTATGCACTTGCAAGAACACCAACACATTCGAGTTTTTGAAAGTGTCTTTCCCTTTCATTGTGATCCCATGAATTCTGCTGCTGGTTTGAAAGGGTTCCCTTTGTCGCTTTAGAGGAACTTCATTAGAATAAGTCCTCTGAAGGCCCATACTGTATCCCTTCAGCTGGTCAAAGACCGCTTTAGGTCATAATATGTCACGTTTGCAGCCCACAGTAATTGCCATGACCATTGCCTTGCTGGATAGATAGATGTGTAGGAGTTTTGGAGGGAATTAAATATAGTAGGCGGAGGAGGGAAAAATTAGCTATCATCTGCTTGCACCGACCAAATCCTCACACATCTCTCACTAAGGATGTGCAACACAAGAAAATACGCTGACTTTCTGTTTCCCTGGCTTACATTAAGTCCTTAAGCACAGGGGTGGGGTCATACTCTCCACCAAGATCCTGTGCAGTCTTTGGTGGCATGGTGGGGTGTAACAAAGGTAGGTATCATTAGGATGTAGCAGTATAATTGATCCCCTGCTCAAAAAGTGTAGATCTTTTGCAGACCAAATTTGACCATTCAAGAACCAAACACTATCACATTCCCTCGAAATGAGAGAGAGGTGGCAGTGAAATAAGACAGAATGTAGCATCATTGTTGAAAAGAAAGTTCCAATGAGAATGTTATGGTTAACTAGCACCGCTTGTGGTCTGCTGTCTGCTGTCTGCTGGAGTTTTAAAGAAAAGTCCCCCAGGGATTGTCTTGAAGCGGATTTTAAAGGTTAAAAAAAAACCAGAAGGGAGTGAGTCATTGGGATGGAGCAGAGTGTTTTTATCTTTTCTCAACCATCTCCTCGTCAGAGAGAGACAGACAGAGAGAGAGAAGTGAAAGGGATGGATGTTTGTGTTGTTCAGCCTCCATTAGGAATATATTGATTTCAGGCCTGCAAGGAACGAGGCCTTGGCAGGTAGTGGAACAAATTAGCCTCTACACCCCAAGGCAGCTATCATAACAAGGCCTGCAAGGTAGTTTACCCTCCAATGATGCTCATAACAGAGGAAATATGGGATTCTTCCAAAAATGTCGGCCGTCCATGTCTGTTCTAATTGAGGTCTGGACTTCTGCAACGCCCTTTCCATGGAAAGAAACTTTCCGGAATGTGCCACCACTTTAAAGAAGCACTTTTTTAGAGGACGTGGCATTCATGGAGCACCTTGTGGAGGAAAGCAGGCCAGCAGAGTTTGGGGGGTGTTAGGGTGAGTAGCAGAAGGGTACAGCTTAGGGGAGAGGCAGTGCTCACTCACAGCAATGAGGAATCCTCAATGGAGGCTGAATGTGCCTCGTGATTGAGGCATTCAGCCAGTTCCCACCAGCTTGTCTCTATCATCACGCCTATCTAGGCCAACAAAACTTTATAGACCAAGTAAAGCAAAGCAAAATTGCGATCTCCATTCTGTCCTTCTCTCTCTCTTTGCTCCCAAAAAACTCTGCTCCTCCCTCTACAGTGCTCCCTCCATTTCTCCATCCCTCCCTCTCCTTTTTTCTCCACTTCCCTGGGCTCATTTGTCATTGTGGCCTGATTATTTCAGCCTGTTTTTCGGACTCATTCCACAGTGCTAACCTTACTCTCTTGGTGATGTGACTGATCCCAGCATGCCGCTGGACATTCCACGTGGCCTTTCCCGGCCTCTGGATGTGTATTTTGTCTCCCCGGATCCTGAACACTTCCTGGCCTTCTTTTACACTCAAGTTTTTGACCTGTATGTCTTCATTGTTTTTTATATAGTTCCTGCAATGGCATTGCGACCTTTTGTATATCGCTGGGTAACAAAGATAATATGATATGATTTATTAATCTTCTTGGGCGAGGTAGGAGTATCTCATGGATAGCCTCTAAGTAGGCTTATATGTAGGATCATGTTGGAGATTAAACCCAGGACCTCTTGCATCTCATCTCCCATCACTTGCCCATCTTCTTGATCCTTGAATTTGAGCTGGGATGGTAACTTGTGGTTCTGAAGGTGCTGTACTGCAATAAAGCAATGCATTGTTTCATGTCTATTGCCCGGTACTCCCTATCCCTAAATATCTCACAGATTTGTTTGTGTGCACTGATTTGGTATTGCACATTTTATTGGGAGAGAAGTGTTCCCAGAAGCTGGTGCTGTCTGTTTCCATCATGTCTTCTGTCCTTGGCAAGAGCTGGTGACAGGACTTGTCAGTGCTGGAGTTTTCATATGCTCCAGTTGTTGGCCCGAGTCTGACATCTTCTTGTCACCTTTAGTGAAAGTGAGGTAGCGACAACAAGACAGTGACGCTCTGCCGGATTGGGGAAGGTGAGGGCCCCGGTCCACTGAGCACCGCGATGACAGGGTCAGCTCCGGAAACAGCTCACCTGTCAGCTGGATACCAGAAATCAGCTAGAGACAATAAGGTGATAAAAAGGTGAGAGCAAAGCCTTGCCAGTGGCAAACGGCGGTCTGTGGCTGGCCATCTGGTGAAGCTGCTCAGGTTCATCCTTTATATTTTCTTTCACTGGTTGGTAGGGTCTGCCAGAGCTCATTAAGAAGATGTCCCAGGAGTCTTCGGTCTCACGTGTAGACGTAATCATTTTGCGACAGCTTCGACCGCGACATAAACTCAGAGACCATCAAAAGTCAATCACAACAGACAAATCAATGACAGACATGGAGGGAACTGAGATGGTTGCTACATTGCTCTTTGTTGTGTTAGCCTATATGGTGAATTAAGACCAAAGTATACTACCAAACACGGACGAGCGCTCATGCAGACCATATGCCAGAGTGCTTTGGAATTAGCAATCTTTATAACTACGTCCGCTACAAGCACAATGTTGGTGTAGTAAAAAGATTTCCTGAAAAAAATTTTTTTTATATGCCTTGAACATTAACCAAGTCTACAACTTCACACTGCTCATGAGTTATGCAACCAGCGATCTTTCATATATACTTTTACATGCACATTGGTGAAATAGCCCTGACAGAGGTCCTACAGGGTTGGTTCCTGCAGTGGAAAGGTCCCACGAGCTCCTACAGTAGAAAAGCGCCTCTTGTCTTTGGAAGGGCCTATTCCTCAGAGGGAGATGTGTAAATTAGTGTTTTAGAGTTTGTTATCTGTTTTAAAACCAGGCCATTTCATCAATTAATCTGTTTTTTGGTTAGAAAGGAAGAGAGCTGATAGCACTTGAAATTGATGGCACAGTAGCATATCTTTAATGGGAAACTAAAGCATTGGCTCAGTAATCAGTAATCAAAATATACTGAGTTTGATATAATAAATCACAAGGGGCCAGTGGGCTTTCTGTATCTTTAAATTGAGATAGAGATACAGAAACACTGTGTGGGAGGCCCAAGAAACAATTTTGCCAGAAAAGAACAATTATTTTATTCTCTTTTTTAGATGAGATAAACTGCTCAAAAAAATTAACGGAAAACATAATTATCACAGTATAACACCAAGTCAATTCAAAAGATATCAATATGTTGCATAAGCGATTATGAATCAATGTCACCTTTTTTGGTGCAAATTAAAGTGACAACAGGTGCACTGGAGAGGCAACAGCAAGACAACCACCAAAAAGGGAATGGTTTTGACATTTGACATTTCTGACTGATTTCTTCTCTAGTTTTGCGTTTTGCTATAACTGTTTTTTTTACTACTGGTAGCACAAGGCCCATTCAGGTTGCACAGGCAGTCTAGCTCCTCCAGGATTGCTCCTCCATACATGCCGTTGCAAGAAGGTTTGCTGTATCTCCCAGTACAGTCTCAAGAGCATGGAGGAGATACCAGGAGATGGGCCATTACACAAGGAGAGCTAGATAGGGCCGTAGAAGGGCATCAACCCAACAGCAGGACTGGTATCTGCTCCTTTGTGCGAGGAGGAACACGAGGAGCACTGCCAGAGCCCTACAAAATGACCTCCTCCTATTGGTGTGCATGTTTCTGATCAATTTGGCCAATTTGTGTTCGGCTCACTAGCGCCACTTTCAGAACAAGTGGCCAAGGAGCTCAGACGCCTCCCACTCAGTTACCGCCACAGCATTTCGTTCATCAAGATCCAATGTGTGATTTCAGTGTTCCCTTTGAGCAGTGTATTAAATCCTGGCAGAAATCTTCTTTTTAGACATTCAAGCTCTTACCTAGCTTTTAATTGGGCAATCGCTGACTTTCCTTGTCTCCATTCTGCCAAAAAGTGGCATGTCATTATCACAACGATTAGTGTTTTACTATTTGGAGGCTACCAAGGAGTGCATACACATACTCAAATCAACTCCTGCTGACGCTGACACAGGCATGAATATGCATCATGAATAATGCCAGCGGATTGAAAATTGTCCAAGTATACACAGCATGTTTATGGCATGTTTTAAAGTGGCTACATATGGATACGAACTCCTAATGTGTTTGTTCTCCGTATGTGTGCTTATTATTGGATTGCACGTATCTATACGCATACACTGTGTACGTTATTCTAGGATCACTAGCACGCGTGCACAAACTGTAGGGTGGGAATCTAGACCATATGAGGCACGCAATACGACGGCATCGCCATGGTATCGTATCCTACTCAACTTATTTTTTTTATCTGGCTTATGAAAGGTATTGTACACAAGGAACATTGGGTGTACATAAAAAAAATAAGACGCTATGATAATCTATTTTTCTCCCCCCCCTTGGTTTGGCATACCACGTTCATTGCACAGGGTTTATAATTGTGGGCATCCCTCTCCACAATACCATTTGACTGAGTTCCTTTATCGCCCCCCCCCCCCCCCACTCGGAACCGCCCCAGGTATTCGTTCCAGGATGAGGAGGACATGTTTATGGTGGTGGACCTCCTGCTAGGAGGAGACCTCCGCTACCACCTCCAGCAGAACGTCCAGTTCACCGAGGAGGCGGTCAAGCTGTACCTGTGCGAGATGACCCTGGCGCTGGACTACCTGCAGAGCCAGCACATCATCCACAGGTACGCGTTCACATAGAACGGGTTTCACTACATCTGACTGGGGTGAAGGCGGATTTTCTCCAATTGTCTATCTCCTTTGTATTGCTGATCTACTGTGGGACAAAGCTGGTTTAAACTTTAAGAGGTTATTTCAAAATCTAGAAACTAACTTACAACATAAAAAACTTGTGAAGAACCCCTGTCATAACTGACCACATTATGCCATCAGCTTGTTTAGATTGCACATCCTCTTGACTATATCAGGATGAAGGATAAATAGCAACGTCAGTCCAAAGGTTAGCATGAACCCACTGGTAGCATTCAAGTAATGGAGACTGCCTGTAGTATTATCCAGGTCATCACCATGGCAACGAATTGGAATAGCTGGTACTGTGGATGAAATAGGGCTTGGCTGTGTATGTGCTCAATACAGGTGAACTAGTTTGCCTTGCTACCAGCTTTTTTCCAACAGCATTACACAGCTACTGTTGAATTTTTACAGTCCAAAGGTGTTGTTTGTCTCTAGCTTGCTAAGTACATGATCATATATGTTTTAGATATTAATATATAGCAGAGGACATTGTTACCTGATAGATAGTTTTTATATAAGCCGTCTAGTATATCTAGTTATATGATTGATTCACTATTGAGGATGACTTTTTAATTATGGAACAACATACATGTGTGGTAAGTGGAATCTTTTTGGGAACACAAATAAGTCACTAGAAAACAGAATATATATATTTTTGCACAGGCATACTGTAGATATTTTTTATTCAAACTTCAAAGCAGTGGATCAGGGTGAAAGAAAGAGATAGAGAGAGAAAGAGAGACAGATTGACAGATGTAAATGGAACATTTCAACCGGCAATCCCAAGGCATCCCATTAACTTGTTTACATCCACAGTGCTTACATTTAAACTACAAGTGCATCCACAATGTCAGCTTGTGATGGTGTCTGCATCCTGGAATTCTCCCTCGCATGACATCATCTAAGTGTTTTTTCGCCCCGCTATCCACAAACAAAGTTGTATATCTCAGTCTGACAGCTATGACTTATGAATACAATGGTTTGTCCTTGCCAGGAAGCGGCTCATAGCACCAAAATGAATTTCATCAAAAAGAGAGCAACACTTCATTTTAACCTTGCCGTACGATACAGAAAAACTCAGTTCCTCAGTTTTTCAGTTCCTAAGGGAATGGCACCTTTTTTCTATTTAATTCTCTGGCTGTTTAACCATTGCGGAAATGAACCATACTGGATCGCGAACACGCTGCTTTCAGATTTATCTACTTGTGAGAGGTGTTTTGAAAAGCTCTGGTTTCAGTGCTGGAAAACGCCAGATTAGTGTGGATGGAAGGCCAAAACGGAGATAAAGATGTCTTTTCAAATGAAACCATGCTACTGTGGACAGGGCATTAACCAGCACTGGTATGAATGCAATTATCCACTAGAATGTAATTTCACTACATTATTACAGCCAGTTATGTATCTCTTTATTAATACTACAATACAGAGTAAAATAAAGTTTTTACTGAGAAAGAACAAAAGTAGGCTACATGCAAGACATTGGAACATTGAAATAGATGGAAACTGACATTTTGGAACCAGAATGCTACTCACAACAAACAAACTATTTTATATAATGCCTAAAGCCTAGAATCCACCAAGAAGATGTCTGCCAACACAGCAGGGGGTGAGAAAAATCTTGGTGGATGATAGCATCTGCACTTGGCTGAGGGTGTCGGCGAACGCCCAAGTTTTATCGATAGCCAATAAGAGCAAAGGGGGAGGTGGAAGCTTAGCAAATGAGACAAGGAAAGACACGGAATTCTTAAAACTACTTAAAACATTTTTTATTACATTACAGAGTATATGTTTTTATCCAAAGAAGCAGTAGAACTTTTATGTAGTAACATTGCCAAGTATTTATAAATCAAGCACTTACTGTACCGCTGCAACTACAAGTTAGAAGCATATTAGGCAGTAGCTTGTCTTAATTCCTGTTTCCATCAAGTGCTACCATGGTTTATATATAGTTATTTTGGTATTTCATCTAGCGCAAGTACGGTGGTGCGGTTGGCTGCCGCTTTTCCACCCAGGAATATTTCATTTTGTTTGTAATGTGTGTGCTGATTTTATTTCATTTTATTTTAATCTTACAAGAAAGAGCGACAGGAGACTCGTGCTACTAACCGTTATTTATCTAGCTAGCTAGCTAACCAAGACTAACAAGCGACACTAATCCTAGCGTGTTAACAGCTTAGTTGTCCCATTGACTCACAGCTGCCTACCACATCGGTAGCCCGAGCCCACCTGCTTGTCCTGCTGGGATTTTTCCATGCCGGTTTGGTCAGCCCTGCAGTCTTGATTTGGTATTCTCTGCTAGCCACCACCACATCAGGTTGACCTCCATTCTCGAAGATTCTGGGGCGGTTCCGAGGGGGGGCGATCAAGGACCTCAGTCAAATAGTATTGTTGAGAGGGATGCACACATTTATACAAGCTGTGCATTCTGTGGTCTTGTTGCACCCTAACGTCCTCATTACGTCATCATCAAAACTAACAACACGTGAATTTGTCAAATCTCCGTTCCCTTGCTCAGTCCTCACAATCAGAAAGCAACGTCACCTAAAACTTGCTTTGCTCAACACTCGTTCACTCAGCAATAAATGCCTCATTCTGAATTACAGTTCACCTACAGTTCTCCTGGGTGATTTAATACAATTAAAATAGTTCAGTTTTGCTTCATTAGGTTAATTTAGAAAAATGTTTGAAGCATAGTTTTTGTTTATTAAAGTGATGATTAAGCGGCCAGCGGCCGACAGTGAGTTTGATCATGTTTGATCAATTTAGCCTCTCAAATTATCACTTGACTTGCCTACAATAAAATCTATCGATATAAAGCATATCACAATGTTAGTTTAAACGTTTATTATCACCTCCACAGTAAAAAGGCATGTTTGACAAGCTGAGGCAGGCTGCTGCTCGCAACGGCGTGTGGAAAAATGGATATATATATATATATATACATTCTAAACAAATAATAATCAAAAAAACATGCAAGTTACCTTACACTTAGGCAATGCATCAAAAATCAAGGCTTTACCACAGAACATGGCCAATCCCAAAATCCAAACCCAGATTAAAAACAAGACAGCCTCATAACGATACAGCCAGAAGCATGCGTGAGCAGACTGTGTCATGTGTGTCAGTGTGATAGGTTATAAAACGTCTTTCTATCTTTGTTTTACAATCATCAACTTCTCATAGTTCCTTTTAATTGATGGATTCGGTTAAATCAGACTCTAGTTAGTTTTCCCCCTTGGTGCGATTCGTTTGCGCAGGTGTGAACACAGTAATCGCACTCAGGACCAAAACAACGTACCTCCTTGAGAGGAGGTGGTCTCGGTCCGGTTCCAAACGAACTCTAGTCTTGAGCAGTTTGTTTATGGTGGGAACATGATCCGACCTCAATCCGACCCAACTACCAGGTGCTAAACGAGCACGTCTTCTTCGTAAAGTCTGAAGCAGTGCAGCATTTTTAAGATGTGCCCTCGAAGTGAATTCGGCATTCTGCTGGTGTAGTTTAGCCTGGTATATTGCCCCCAGATAATTGCCACAGCTATGAAATAATGCCATATCTGCCGATGCTCCATGTTAAATTGCATAGATGCGCTACTCCAGAACACAGGACCTTCTTCCATTATTTACTTTCTTGCTCCTGCGGCCACCACATTGAACGTTCTAAGGTGGTTTGTTGTGATGTATTTTGATGTGCTTGGATTATTTCTCTGTCTGTAAATAAAAAGAAGCAAGGGGTAAAGTTTACGTACTAATCAACTGATTCGGACCAGAGCAAACAAACGGTTTGAAAACGTCTTAATACAGGCCCGAAGCCCGGCCCGCGTGTGAGCTATGATGTGAAAATAAGTTTACCCCAAGTCTCTCTTTTCCACAATAAAGAAACTTCTCAAACCCAGTGACAACAACTAGTCCTTCATAGTTAACAAGTGAAATTCTTGCCAAACAAAAATCTAAACTATCTACAGCAACCTGACCACCTCCCTCGCCCTCTTCAACGCCCCACCTGTCTCCCGTCCCTTTAACACTCATCCCCTGTCTCAGTATTCCCCTGTGTCCCCAATGGAGCTGTCCAACTTCGTGGTAGGAATGAGAAGCTCCACCTAGAGTCCATCCCATCTAATCATGGATGAGATGGGATGGACAAGGACTGTGTCCAAGCAATCTGCACAGAAAACAGCTCTGGCTCCTCCTTCAGCTCTGGCTCAGTCCCCCACACACTCATGGTCACCCCTATCCTCAAAAAACCTGGACTCTGACCTGACATTATGAGCAATTTCCATCTCCAATCTCCCCTTTCTGTCAGAAATACTTGAGCGTGTTGTCGCCTCTCAACTCAAAGCCCACCTCATCTCCGACGACCTGTTCAAACCATTTAAATCCGCTCACAGCACAGCACAGAAACAGCCCTCCAACGACCTCCTCCCCCCCTCAGATGTCGGCCATTTTAGCATTCTCATTCTCCTTGGCCTCACTGCATCTTGGTCTCCTCTTCCACTGCTACGCAGATGACATCCAGCTCTAGCATGTCCCCTAAATCCATCACCTCACTGAAAATAAATCCTGGATGCAAGCTAACTTCCTCAACCTAAACTGGGATAAAACAGAAATGATCATCATCGCTCCCAAATCCCTCATCAAAAGCACTCGCAACTTCTGCCTCACCATCGACAACTCCACTTTGTCTCCCTCCTCACACATTCGCAACCTCCGAGTCATTTTTGACAGCAACCTCTCCTTAAACACCACTCCAATCAAATCACCAGAACTGACTTTTTACACCTACTAAATAAACTCCAGTACATACAGAACTCTGCTGCTCGCCTGCACCCACTCCTTTTCCTGGGCTTTTTATGATCATTTTAATTTATGCAAAGTGTCATTGAGTACCCTGAAAAGCGCTTTATAAATAACATTTATTATTATTAGTAGTAGTGGTATTAATTTGACAGTTAAGATAGTTTAGTTATATTGGCCAGTTTCTACCAGAATACATGCATGCCCTCTTATTTGAACATCTGTAAAGCTCGTTGAGACACCCCCTGAGTCTCCCTTTGTCTTGTTGTGCTTTGTTGTCAGATTTTACGCCTAGCCTTTAGACAATAAAGGTGACAAACGATCCCTCAGATGCATGCTACTGTAGATTAGATTAGATTACATTTATTGTCATTCATTTCCATTCAATTTCTTGCACACAACAGAATGAAATGTCGTTTCTCATGGACCAACGTGCAACATAAAATAACACATTAAACATACTGTAACTACATAAAGCTGGCTCTATATACATAACAATATAAAAGGAGACTCATAAAATGACCTGTGATGTACTACCTCTGTTTCAATACCATGGGTCAGGGTTATTTGCTGCCATTACAAGACCTGACCTTTATCTTCAAAACGATGCATAACCCCATCTAGCTCCCGAGGGATGGATGTCTGGCAAAGGGTCTAGAAATGATCCATTATCAACCTGCAATACTGCAGCTCTCCGCTGATAGAGCCTATTAGTTTGTGACACTGTATGCCTGTTGGTAACTGTAGTTTGATGTACTGTAGTGCCAATGTGTTAGGGCCTGGGGAGATAATAGAGAGTAGGTGGTGTGACAGTAGGGTTCTATTGTTTTAGGCTACATCCACATTAGCACAGGTACATTTTTACACAGGTAAAAATAGTTTACGGTCAACCACCACACTACTGTTTTTGCACTGTTTTCAAAAATATCCACATCCATTTTACCCCAGGGGAAAACACATACAGTACATCTCTGAACTGCGCATGCTCAGGTTGCTAAACATATGACCAGGCACAGCTCCTCTGTGTCATGCCAGAGCAAATATGGTGACATATTGGAGCTCTATAAAAAAACATTATCCATCATCTGAGGATGCAGAAAAGTTGGGAAAG
Source organism: Percopsis transmontana (assembly GCA_025447815.1). NCBI lineage: Eukaryota > Metazoa > Chordata > Actinopteri > Percopsiformes > Percopsidae > Percopsis > Percopsis transmontana. Next base: position 10,728 of record JAOEHI010036957.1, on the reverse strand, counting down.
GAACAGCCTGACAACAAGGACAACAATACGAAGAAGCACATAACATTGGTCTTATTAAGCTATTATCGTACATTTGGTATAGTATTTGCATTCTTGTAATTTAAACCTTTCTCGTTATAGAACACTATGCAATTGTACACTTTTTGCATAATTTTTGTTAGCTTTTTAACACATATTGTTTGCAATAATAGACAATGATCACATTTAGAACTCAAGAAAATTTCAAGCTACAATCTGACACTTTCCAGTTGAGGTTGTTTTGGCGACACCTTCAGTAAAACTAAATGGGATACAGTGTAGACAGATTAGTTGCCTATTCTATTTTGTAGACTAACTACCGTTGTTGGGGTCACATCATTACCTAAGCACTGCTGATGCAATGTCATACAGTACCTGAACACCAGCACTGTCAATATTAGCTTTTTAAATATTAGCGAGATTGGCATTTATTTATCTGAATGAAATTTGAGATTGTAGCTTTAAATGCCATTGTTTATAGGTCGGGTTTCCCTATAATTAACCTCTATTTAGCCATCTAGTTCCACGGAAATTACAGTTGTCTGTATCAAGGGAAATCTCACAGGGACAAAGCAAGGAATCTTGAAAGCAGGGACAAACATAGAGCAGTGTGAACACATTTGTAATTTACCACTGTTTCCTCTCTCCACCCGATGTATTTAGCCCTTTCCTTCCATTTCCGTCCTACTTGTCACAGAAGCCTGATTCTGTTGGGTTTTGGTGTTGGCTACTGAGTATTACCATCCAAGCACCTGGTTTTATTTATGTGACTTTACATATCCAAAGATAGCCCACATGTGTGGTGCTGTAATTGACACCATCCATCTTTTCTCAACCAGCGCATACTCGCTATCCACAGCTTTTACTGATATATGCTGAGCACAGCAATAAGTGTGTGTGCAGTGGAGTAAGTGAAAGAACTCAGGTCCCCGCAGACTACAGATTTAACACCACAGATGGCCTAAAAACGGTTTAAAGCTCATCTGTGCTACATTTCTTCTATAGTGTATGTGTGTGTTATCCTTTAAATTCAGACACACATTTTTGTACATTAAATAGAATTTGTGTCTGTGAGAGCATGTTTTTATATGTAGACTAATTAGCAGAAATATGTACTGTATGAGGGTGTTTGTGTAGGTGTGTGTGTGTGTGTGTGCATGTGTGCGTGCGTGTGCGTGCGTGTATGTGCTGTGTTAGTTTCCACCTATAAATCATATGCCATCACAACTGAACATATCACATTAGCAGGGACCTTTTTTCCAAATTCATCATCTAAAAATTAACACCGTCAACGGGACAGAATTCACCCAAACTAGGTGGCTCTGTTTTGTGGATTTTCTTTTTACATGCTATCAACTCTTCTGCCTCTGATACAATTGTGTTTGGTCTCCGAGCCGTAATCCAATCCCTGGGTATCTGTTGCCGTCCCCAGCTCTACAATTTGGTTCCACCCTGTGAGTTTTTGACAGGAGAATACTATACAATTATTTTGTTGCACCAACTGAGGAAAGAAGGGTCTGCAGTCTCCTAGCAACAGCCGACTGCCACCATGCCCAAGGAGGTAAATTTAGTCCAATAAAAAGACGAGAAGAGTCCCTAAAGAACAAGACCCCTTCCTTTCTCTTCCCCTCTCTTCTCCTCTCTTCTGCCCTCTCCTCTCCTGTTCACTTTTTTTATTCCCTCTCAACAAACTTCTCAGATATGAGATATATATATTTTTTCCCATATTTGACATCTTTAAATGTTAGTTGTCACATCGACAAGCAAGCTGTCTTCTCGTAAATTGAAAAGCCAACTGACACACCGTTTGCAGGCACACTGACAAACCAATAAAAGACAATTTCAACATCAAAAGAGCAGAGCAGCGTAGGTGTCACTCATGCCGGAATTCCTTCCATAAATATGCATGTATATATTTCTACTCCTTGAAGGAGTGTGGTCGGGGCTAGTTAGCATCAGTGGCCCAGCCATGGAATTGGTGGAACTCCCCTGGAGAGTTCTGGCGGATGATGTTAGCATTAGCTTAGCGTTGCGTAGCCCCAGTCAACACATACTTCCTATGGGGTGCATAGATGCTCTCAGGGGACTGCATGTATTTTGTGATTTTCATAGCAGCGTGACAAGCTGCATAATTAAATAAGCTGTGTGGGCTCTCTTAATTGCCTTTGCAGGGCTTAGAGGAGCGGTCGGGAATCGGTTCAAAATGTGTGTGCAAGTGGGTGTGCGTGTCCCCTGAATGCGCAGACTATCCCTCCTGGGGATTAATGATGACATGATGAGAGCAAGGGGAATGACAAATCACACACACACACACACGCACACAACATTGTAACATGTTGTGCCAACACATGAAATTCACACTCCCATCAACCTTCAGTATAAACACCTCCCACAGACGCTCTCTTGCACATGTGAACATTTGAGTACACTGTATATTCTCCACAGATACACTGCAAGTCTGTACACACACATGGAATTAATTGAATTGACCTTAGAATTGAAGTTGCAGTGCGGTTTAACATTTAGACAGCATATTATTGTAAACCACACATTGCTTTGCAGTAAGCAGTAGGTTCTACAGCAGAGAAATTGAATTCCCATTATGCCAATTCTCAGAATTATCTTGTGCTTATTGATTTATTGTCTTAACATGATAATTCTCATTTTTCTAGAGATGTCAAGCCAGACAATATCCTGTTAGATGAACAAGGTAAGCACGTCTACTACTGTACAGTATGTAAATTATACTGTGTGTGTGTGTGTGTGTGTGTGTGCAGTTTGCAGTTTGGATGCACACGTTTAAGGTAATGCCAAATGCATAGAGTTCCTCCATGCGTGAGAATGTGTGCTTTAAAGGGAGCGTTAAAATTCCCTTTAACGACCAAACTGGCCTTCTGAGTATCGACAGTGACAAGTACGCAAACACACTGATATGCTTGCAGACAACTAATGAGTCACCACGACAACAAGGTCAAATGTGTCAGCGATGTGTCTCGACCTACCATAAACAATAGGTCAAAATTCACAAATACAGAGTCAGATGATATAATTACGCTCCAATCATTCCATATACTCTAATGGTTCAAAATGCAAAGTAGCCTTTGCCCTCCTGTTGTAAATTTTTGTAAAGTTGCAAAAAAAGACGTTAACAGGTACTGGATTCGGGGTTATGAAAGAAGGATTAGGTTATGTTGATTAAATGAGAATTTGATTAAATCTGTGTTTCAGGCCACGCCCACCTGACGGACTTTAACATTGCAACCATTATAAAGGACGGAGAACGAGCAACTGCGCTAGCTGGAACCAAGCCCTACATGGGTAACTTCGAACTTCTATTCAAATGCTAGTTTCCTTCAAATATGTTGTGGTCATACTATATGTTATTTTACTGACTCTAGGCAAGTCATACTTGACTCTGGGATCAAAGTGGAAAGTATTCCACTTGTTTACGTAGTTACTACCCAGGTTACGTAAGAACGTTTGGAACTCTTTGATAACAATAATGGTGTTTTTCAAAATAATTTCTATTTGAATAGACCTATGAATCAATCCAGCCAATTGTCTCACTTCCCGTTTATTCTTAATTACAGTGTGACTTTGCTGTTGATCAACCTATAAAATGTAATGCTGTCTTATATTTATGTTATATTCTTGAGAAGTCAAAAAGGTTTGATAACCACTGGCCCAGATGACTTGCTATTGAAAAACATTGTCTCCAGCTAGGATGAATCTGTTTCTGTTTTCGTTTACATATCTCAAAGGGACACATGCTCTTTTGGTGTGTCTAATGAAACAAGTCAGACTCAGGTGGATTCTATATACTGACAGATTAGCTCTAATTAGCTGACATCCCGACTTGTGTTTGCCTTCAGCCCCCGAGATATTCCAGTCCTTTGTGAGTGGAGGCACAGGCTATGCCTTTGAAGTGGACTGGTGGTCACTGGGGGTGACGGCCTTTGAAGTGCTGCGCGGATGGGTATGGCATGATGGGATCTTGAGATTGTTTGTTTGTGTTTATATTATTAACAATTCAAATGATTTCACTTACTACCCATTTTCTGTAAAAAAAATATAATTCTACTCTCTTCCCGGCATCCCAGAGACCCTATGACATCCACGCCAGTAACTCGGTGGAGTCGCTCATGCAGCTTTTCAGCACGGTCAGCGTCCAGTACAGCCCTGCCTGGCCCAAAGATCTGGTCTCCCTCATGAGGAAGGTGAGGCTCACAACAGAAACCTCTCCATGTGCTCCTTACCAGAATTGAAAAGCAGCCTGGATACCAGCCTGTTGTAGCTTTGCTATCATCTCGCTACACCTTATGGGTAATTACACCGTAGATCATAGTAAATGTGTTAGTGTGGCTTCTATGAAGTGAAACATATTAGATAAAGAGCAGCAAATGATGAGAGGGTGGGGGAGAGAGGGTGGGCGGAGCATGAGCAGGGCAAAGGAGAAGAAGGCGACAGATGGAGTCTGACGGATGGAGGTAAAGAAACCAAGAGTGGAGCAAGAGGAAGAGAGTGTGTGTGTGTGTGGATCTAGTTGTGCATGTGTACCAAAGTGTATATCCTGTTATTTTCGCCTACACAAACATGAATCTGCCTGCATGTCTGTGTGTGCTTGTGTGTGTGCATGTGTGTGTGCATGTGTGTGTGCATGTGTGTGTGTGTGTTTGTGTGTGTTCTGTCACCGGGTGACTGAGTGTTCAGGACGGATGCCATGGGTGTCTTCCGCTCTGCTGCAGATCAATTACCATGTCTGGACTCTCTCTCCAGGAGAAAACTGAATCAGCTTTTGACAAAGAAATACATTTTAAAAATGGAATGGAGCAGTGTTCACACGACAACAGGAGCCTGTGTCGCTCATTTGTCATTTCCCGGACATTCGCAGGCTAGGGCGTCCAAGGGGGAAAAATGGACACAGATGGTGTTTCATTAGTTTATTGTATGTTCAGCGCCTATAGCCTGGGCAAGTGATGGCAATCATGCCTCACGTTTGTCTTGTCGAAATCAGCGCTCTGCTAATAGGCTTTTGGTCTTGAATGAAACACCTAATTGGTGTGTGTTTGGACTGATTTAAGAGCGCCCTCTGTTGGTGAGTGCTAGTGTGGGCTCGTATGTAATGAGTTTTGTGAATGTACGAGTGACAATATTGTACAGTAAGGACTGAACTATGAAGGACAGAAAGAAGTCAAAGTAGATGAAAGTAGATGGAAGTTAATAACAAGATGTTTTTTCAAGGATTAATTTACCTTATAACAAAAGATCCACTTAGCTCTCATCTTACTTATTAAACATTTATAAAATGGAAACGTTTTGTAAACTATACAATTTGTCAACTATTTGAACATACAGTGTTTGTCTATGTTCATATATAAACATTGTACTATACAGCATGTTTTGCATGCTATCTTAGAATCCATATATTTAATTTTGTACAGTATGTGGCACTAAACTAGCATATACAAAACATATAGAATAATACACATTGCATAGTATGTCTATACAGTATATAAAGTTTGCAACATAGCTGCCTCATGTATACATATGCTTTTATGAAAGTGATAGTGATGTAGGTGACAGTATCACCTCCTTTCTCCCAGCTGCTGACGGTGAACCCAGAGCATCGTTTTTCCAGCCTGTCTCACATGCAGACATCACCCTACCTCGCTGATGTCAACTGGGATGCCGTGTACGACAAGAAGATGGAAGCTGGGTTTGTCCCAAATGTAGGTGTTTGATGTTAACTGCATGCAGGTGTAAATATAGACACACACGTGCTTACATACATCACATGTTTAACAAAAGAAGACACAAATAGCACTGTAAATTGCATTTAAAGCTGCAGTCTAGCACTTTCCAGTTCCAGTTCTAGTTCATTTAGGTGACACAGTAAGTGATAATGGATCACTCACCAAACACAAACAGTGTATACTACTATATATTGGACACAATGCTTATAGACACCACCAGATTATAGAAAAAATAGCAAATGTAAGATTTTCATGAATCCTGTATTACACCAGTCAGCCATACTGTAAATACCAGTCAGACAGACATTTATGATTATGAGGATGTGATTGTAGCGTTAAACCTGGAAAATATACTGTTTACTCTTTATGTTGAATCTTACTGAGAATATTACTGCTAAAGTATGCAAAGGTCTATTGCAGCAGCTAATTCATACTGCTAATATGCTTTTATGGTTCTATTTGCGGCCTGGCTTAGGTGTGACTGATACGTTTAGCATGAGCATCATGACTACAGCCACAGCAGATTTGAACAACCTTGTGTGCTTCTAACAGAAAGGTCGTCTCCACTGCGACCCCACTTTCGAGCTGGAGGAGATGATTCTGGAGTCACGTCCACTTCACAAGAAGAAGAAAAGGCTGGCCAAGAACAGGTCTAGAGACAACAGCAAGGATTCACAGTCTGTGAGTGACTCACCTCGACATATTACAGTACACCGAATGACCCCCTCCAGCACAGACACGAGGGTTATGGGGTACATCTACAGTGCATTAATGCTTTCCTGAAAACAGTCTTGAACTTTAGCTAAACCATCGGTTCGTAGCTCGTAGGTAAGGATGTACATGTTACGTACAGTACATGTTCGGCATGAAATAACCCCCCGTTTGTGGCACATGATGAATTCTCAATTTATATCTGTATAATCAAATTTCCATTATGGATTTTTTTAGGGGTCATGGGTCAAAACAAGACACAGAAACCCAAACAAATAGAGGTGAAAATACCAAAACAAATTAATTCAAGTCTCTTGGGTGTGTTATATTTGACTTCATAGGTCAGAGAGCCTGCTATTTTCAGGTTGGGGAAGTTTCATTTACCCCTGAATCAAAACAGAAAAACACAACAGAAACACAGGCGATAGTCATTCATTTTAAACTATAGCTACAAAAACCGAGTACAGAATATTATTAATTGTTGTGTATGGCTAAGCCGGCCCTGTCGTGCCTTTTACTGAATTCAGGCTATTAAGTTGTATTATTGTGTTTGAGACCCTCAGAATGGCTTAATTATCGTTGATTGAGACATTATTTACCAAGGCAAGGAGACATCCTCTCTATATGATGCATGCTCGCATCACCAAGCCATTATAACATCAAAGTTATTAACGTCAGCCAGGGTTTGTGCGTCACATATTATCAGCACTGATCTGTGAACCTCTAACCTCTAATAGTGAGCCTTCAAGGTTTGTGTGTGTGTGCGTGCGTGCGTGTATGTATGTGAGCTCGCACTTTCCAGAGTACATGCTTTCAAGTACATGTACACACGGGGTGGGCTTGTGTGTGTGCAAGTCTGTATTCCTACTGCGTTATTACCAAGATGATTAAATTATGAAGCCTTCAGTGCCGTTGTCATGGCCCCAAGTGCTTTCGGAAATATGAGCTTCTATTTCTGTCTCGGGCCAAACATCCAATTTGAGGACAGCACACAAACAATTCATGACTTGTTACTTCAAAATGAGTAACAAAGAAAAGAACAATATAGTGGGAAGAAATGGTAAAGGTCTTTGTCATCGCTAAGGTCTAGCTGGGTTACATTTGTTTGTAAATGTATCTTGTTAACAAGAATGACCGCTACAATGATGAAGATTTTACTGATGAAGATTTTGATGACTACGATAATGAAATTGTTGATAATGAAGATACTTTCAAAGCAAGCAAGCGAGTATATGTAAGATTATTTTTGTTAACTAACGCCCTAAAATACACTGATAAATCAAGTTGTATTACTGGATAAGCTCCAGCAAATCAAATGCGCTTTCTGTCACAGCTCAGACTAAAAAAGAAAAACATTAGGCAAAATGAATCTCAAACAGACCCATTGGTATAAGATAAGATAGGATAAAATAGCACTTTATCGATCCCTGGGGGGAAACTTGCTGCAGTGAGAAATTACAGAGAGAGATAAGTGCAAGAAATACAGATAGGGTATAAAATATGAAATATAATGGGAATAAAATAGAATATCTATTATACAATTAACAGCCGAGGAGGTAAATAGTCTATCTTTTTCACCGAGGGAACTCAGGGAGCGTTGGCAGGTAAATTTAGAAAAAATATAATAACTGTTATCTCATTTGAAGCCGATTTTTGTATTTCAAAAGAGGTTAGTTGCGGCCAACATCTTAAATAGTTAGCTATCGATACACAGTTTTGTTCTGTACAGGTTGGTTTCATACCTGTAAGCGATGCTGGATGAAACACTGTACAGTGATGCATCACTGTATGTGTGACTGTTAGTAAAAATAATATTGTTAATTAGCATTACAGGGATGTTGGTGTTTGTAATAATTATGGTTATGAAGAGTACAATCAATATAATAAGTAGGACAATAATGGTCTTGTCTGTGGATTCCTTGCAGGAGAATGACTATCTACAGGAGTGCCTTGAAGTGGTGCAGCAAGAGTTTATGATCTTCAACCGCGAGAAGTACGAACACACACCAGAGGGTCATAAATAAGTGAAAATAAGTATTTGTGGTGTACATTTGTATTAAATTAATATCTAGTAGCTTTTATCTTACCAGAAAAAATGATATTGCGTCAAACCGTTGTAAAAGAGATGTCTTTTTTTATGTGAGATTTGTCTCAAGACTTAAAACTGACCTGGGTGTCAAGCAAGACAGACTTGATCTCACCTTTGAAACAAGGGTATTTTACATAGGGTAGGGTTAAGTGCTTGGCTCTTTCTCTGTGAGTGTGTGCCTCTATGTACATGTACGTGTGTGTTTTCGACAGTGTACACATGGTTAAGGGTGTATCTCTGGCAGGTTGAAGAAGCGGCAGGAGGAGGGTCAGTCGGAGGGCGGGGAGTGCGAAGGTGGTGAGGCCGGAGGTGAAGGTGACGGAGACGGGGAGGCAGAGGGCGGGGGCACCGACGAAGAAGACGACGAGGGACCCGGGCCGGAACCCGAGTCCTCCTCCAAACTGAGCATGTGCGGTTCAGTGTGTTCGTCTCCTGGCAGCTGCTAGCATGGTGCCAGACTGCTGCGGCATTCGTGCCACGCCTATAGATACTTCCCCACCTTATCTCCGTGGCGCCGAGAGGGCAGACGAGACGGCAGCGGGGGAAACCAATGCACAGTGGGATCCAAATTGGCTCCAACTCCCCCATTCCCTTGTTACTGTATATTCCTGTTTCCGTAGCATCGTATTGGTAAGGCATGAATGAGGCTGAGCCCTGCACATTCCAGAGAGGTCCCGCCCACATGCCCCGCCCTGCCTGACTACAGTATGCTCTATTTTCTATGCAACGTAAAGTATAGCATGATAGTAAGGGGACATGTTTTAGAGTGTTGTGTTGGAAGGCCCAGGAACCTAATGGCACCCCAAAGCACACGGACTCTACAGTATTGGGGATGTTTCGTAGAAGAGCCACCACTCTCAGCGCCCCCTGTTCTTGTCTTGTTGAATGATTCAGTAGAGCTAGACTCTCTTAGTTTCCCTCTGGTTGTTGCCTGTGAATTCTGCTCTCCCATTCGCTCAGCCTCTCCCACATTCTGTGTACGCTGATTCTGATTCCCCCAGAATGCGCTCCTCTCGTCACAGCCGCACCATGATTCTGAGAAATTATTAGTAAAGGCTGTTAAAACTGGTCTCTTTATTTTTCGTCATCTGCCAAGGCAAGGGGGTCGACTTTAATTGTGTGGGAGGATGAAAGCTGATTCCACACAGGAAGAGACGCAGTAGTCCTTCAATAGATACTTAAAAACGCAAGCATGCTGGGACAGGGAGGCTTTGTGAGGCTAGCTTGTTTCCAACACTATAAACCCATTTTAAGTGGTGCTTGTTGATAATCAATGGTCATAATTCGCCTAGTGGTTGTGGCTACTGTATGCGTCTGTATGCAATTGGATTCTCCACTTTTAAGATTAGCCAACTGGGGCTCATATAACCCTTCCTCAGATGGTTTTGTGTACTAAATAAGGTACTGTTATTTAGGGGAAATCTGCACAGCAATCGGAGTAAAGAATCATCCATTATCTCTGTACTTTTATTACATTGCCCCAGGTAATCATACAATACATTCGCCAATTCTAGAAGAATAATGAATGATGTTATATCCCACATAAGACATCATCTGTGGAATTTGATCAACCTGTCTCCAAGTACTTGTTAATTGTAAAGACCATCTCCCGGTGGACATCACTGGGACTATGTTTGTACACAATTTGTAGCTTTGCACTGTTGGTACTTAAAGTTGTGTAGAGGAGCTAGTTCGTTACTTTAGTAGTTATAGTGTTAAAATAATGGTGGGGCCATTAATCTCAGCCAGGACACCTGGGAACATGTAGCAAGTCCACCTTAAAACCCTAAGGCCTACTAAAAAGGAAACCATGTAAATAGTATAGATTAAAAAAAACAGAAATACTACTTCACCACAGTTTTATGTGGGACTGCGTACTTTACATGTGAACTGAAGGAGGAGATGTGTGAAGCCAAACCTTCATATATTGCCTCATTCCGGTCTTTCCAAGTGTGCAGGCACAACTTGCGGGCAAGATATGCCAAAGCTTTTCTACCATTTGCATAACCATTTCTAAGGAACTTGATGATTGTGTGAATGTATGTCATATATGTCAACATAAATCCAATGTTCCTTCAGCAAGTGAAAAATTATCATTTATACAATCATGTTGTGATCATGTATAAGGTTATACATGATGACTTATATACTATACTG
>JAOEHI010036946.1:0-22922 GCA_025447815.1 Percopsis transmontana | reverse complement strand
GGTTGGGGGGGGGGGGGGGGGGGGGCGGGGCGGCCCCCCCAAGCGTAGAGACTCCAAGGGAGTATTTAGAGGGCTCTGTTTTACAAAAGGAAGAATTTCCCGTCCGATGCTCAATGAACGACTGTTGCTCAGACCACCGTGGTCTCCATGCCGCTCCGAGAGCTTTTCCCGAGGCTGTGACACGAACAGGACAGCTCTCTCTCTGCTGAAAGACCGGCTGATTTTAAAGATGGAGAACGATGGAGAGGGGAAACGTGGTCTGAACTTCTCTTAACTGACTTTATTACTCCTCAGATATCATTTGACATTAGTGGAGCACTGGAAGACACCATAAGGTTCAATGGATTTTTTTGGTGCCTAGAGATGCAAATACAGAGCCATTTGTAGTCTGCAGTGAGTGTATGTGTGTGTATGTGTGTATCATTGAGCAGTATTAGTATTATTAGTGTGTGTGTGTGTGTGTGTGTCTGTGTGGGTCTATGTGTATACTTGGCACAGCTAGGCAGATCATTATGTTCAGAGCGATGTTGTTACTCATTAGGGCAAACATCAAACATGAATAAGATCAACAGACAAAAGATCCCAGAATGCATCAGTCATCGAAAGGCAACAGAATGGGAGAGAGATACAGAGAGCGTTGAGAAGTGAGGTTGCGGGGGGCTCAGGGTGTAGTATGTCTTTGGTAACAGCTGCTGCTATGGGGACACGAGGGTGGCCCGCGTAAGGAGCCAGCCAGGGAGCAGGATAGGGCTTTCGTCTTAAAGGGGCTCATGGAGGTATTTATAGGATAGGCTTGCAAGATAAGGTGTGGCCTCAGTCCAAGTATGTAAAAATGTAGTTAATATTCCATGCCAGAAGAGAGGTTCCACATTCGACAGTTTGTGGAATCTGTTATCAAAAATACAAAGATATGATTTATTGCGTTCAAACATAAGACTTGAAGGTATTGTCCTCGATTGTTATATATAGGACCCCAAAATGACAAATGTCCACTCCAGCTCACAGTTTATCTTTAAAACATAACGCTATAGGGGGAGGAGTAGAGAATGGCGTGTGTCTAGGACCACTGTAGGGGGAGGAGCGACACAGCACAAAAACCACATTTAAGTTCTAACCACATTACTGCTATCCTTACTGCCAAGCCTTTAACTACGTCAAAGGCTTGGCAGAGCTGTGCAGTGATGGAATCCATTTAATGTCCGAAATTCTGATTATTGGACTTAATTATTCAAATAGCAATTTAAATATACACTAACTAAATATACATGTTAGTGTATATTTATTTCTATGTTTATTGAGTATAGTATCCTATCGGCAAAGACCAGCGGCTAACAGCACTTTAAAATGGGTTAAAATAGATTTTCTGAAGATGATATTTCGTCCCCTACAGGTTCTAAGAGTGATGTAAATACACAAATAAAGACATTTACACAACTTGCATGACAAAGTTAAGGTTATGCCTGGAGAGAGAAGATTAGACCATTTATGCACTACTACACAGGTGAATGTGTACAGTTGACTGATAAGATAACTAAGTTCAACGTTGATGATTACAGACAAGGGCAGTGAAAATTGCAGATAAATAGACAAAGATCCCAGCAGAGAACAGGCATCAAACGTAGTGGTTTATTTAGAAAGCAGAGAACAGTGGAGTGGAGAGATCCTGAGAGCTTTGAGAAATGAGCTAGAGGTGGTTTCAGGGTGTAACATGTCTTCGGAGGCAGCTGCTGCTATGAGGGGTGGCTGGTGCAAGGAACTAGCCAGGGGGGTAAGGGGCTTTCGTCTTAAAAGGGTAGAGGTTATATTAATAGACCTCCTTGCTATCCCCCTAAGCGTTCTTGGGGGATAGCAAAAGAAAGATTTGGTGGTAGTTGATACTCTCTTCCAGCTTAGGAATGTTCATCATAGTTTTCGTTACTGAACGTTCTCCATCATCTTCAGAAACTCTAGATTGAGAAAGAAGGAACAAATTATGAATGAATCAATAAATGTTTCCGTGGTTAGGTGAGGACTAGCTGGGAGAAACCGAATGTGTTGGAGGATTGTCTAACTAAAGGTCCTGTCCTGAGCAGTTAATAACTAGTCCGTGTTTATACTGTAGATGGCCTTCTTATTTCCTTTGGTGTAAGCCTTATTCTTCTGTTCGAATGTACAAATTAAATTAATTACCTTCACTCACATGTTTAAAGAGCCTTTGTTGACCCAGTCATTTATTTGACACGATTATGCTTTTATCAAAAGCAAATTAAAAATTACATGATGCTATTACATGGAGCAGGTAGGGGTTAGGGAGTCCAACACCTAGAACACTAGACTATCCTGCCCCCAATGTAAAATTATATTGTGAGATTTTAATTGATCTCATGATTTTATATTATTTTGGTTGGCATAGTTTATGTTTTCAAAACAGACTAATCTCCAACAGCCAGGAAAGAAAGGTCAAACTAAAACAAATTTGTTGCCAACGGTAAGGCCAATAACAAATTTATAATTTTAAGAAGAAACTTAATTTTAGATTGTTTGGATTCTGTATATAAGTCTCACCATCAAAGTCAATCTTTCCGTCTTTGTTTGTGTCAGCATCTCCAAACATTTCATCAATGTCTTCTTCTGTAATTGGTTCTCCGGTACGGTGGAGAATTTCTCCAAACTCTTCGCGGTCAACAAAACCATCTCCGTTTCTATGGCAAAAATATCAAAAGGTCAGGAAGGTCAAAAATAAATACCAAATTGCCTTTATAAATGAACACACAGGCGCATGCACACACATGCACACAGGCAGTAGTGTGCGTGTGTGGGTGCAGACAAGGCACCTGTGTCTTTATAAAGGAAATTTGGTATTTATGTATCATAATTATTCTCATAGCATAGTATAACCTCGTCAATTTCATCAAAGTTATATTTAATATAAATGGGCATTACATTAAGAAGCATTTTTCACATAAATCTGCTGACTAATTGGGTTCTTCAATATACAACCCAGCTTCTCCCTGTTTTGAAAGTAGTTGTTCGATTTGGTCTCATTTTAGTTCTATTTAATCCCAGAACATAATCAAATAAATAACATGCAATCAAGGAAACATGACAAGCTAACTTATTTTTATGTTTACGAACATAACAATAAACTGAGCCAATTTTTCACACTTAATGACTCATATCATCTCCCGCAGTCTTATGACACAATTATATAAAAAATGATTTGTACTTGCAATCTCTCTACCACATTATACCATGTAGTCCTTACATCTCAAAACAAGCAAATAATGAGTAGTTTCATATTTTTTCATATTTGTTCTTCCATTTGTACTCACGAGTCAAAAATGCGGAAGACCTCTGAAAGCTCCTCTTCCGTTTTTCCTGTCTGATCCTCCTTTAGCTGTTGCACCATCATGACCAAGAACTCCTCAAAGTCAATGGTACCGCTTCCTGGGGTGGTGAACAAGCAAAATGGAGTGGAAAGAGGAATAAGCAATGCGGAAGATGGATAAATGAGGGAGCAGGAACAAGGTATCATATGGAGAAAGTAAAGGGAAGATGATTCCTTAAATACTTACTATATTGATATACAGTATACAATGAATGATAATGAATTAAAGCATTCATACTACTAAGGAAATTACAGGGGCCTACAAGCTAAATGAGATAGGAGAAAACAAAACTATACACTGTATCCAAAACCAAGAGTGGTACTGTAGTGGCATAGGCCTACAGAGGTAAAGTGAGAATTAGAAACTTATCTGACCGTCCTCATCGACCTCCTCAATGATGGCATCCAACTCCTCTCTTGTTGGGTTCTGACCCAACATCCTCATCACTTGACCCAACTCCTTGGTGCTGATATCACCGCCACCGTCGGTGTCGAACATGTCAAAAGCTGCCTTGAACTCTGGTCAAAGGAATTCTAGATTAGAACACTTAATTACCTGAACAAACACCATGTTTTTAACATTATTGATGAATCATTTTCCTGCTGAAATCGTGCAATTACATTCATTGTTTCATTAAGCATACACTTAATGTCAAATCAGAGTCAAAGAATACATTTCATTCATGGAAACCCAACAAAGATTTGTCAGGACAGGCTCACTGACCTATAATCATCTCCTCGCTTAGGAAGGAGCGAGCGTCACTTTGGGCATCGGTAGGCTAAAGGGAAAATGGTCAGATTCATCATCTGTGTTCAACAGGACATCCTAGTATCCTAATATCCCAACAAGTTGGCCAAATGTCAGCTTGATTAAGCAACTCAGCCACTAGCAGAGCTAGTTCTGCTAGTTTCTTGCAGTCTGAAATCAGTCCCTATTGAAATATTCGGCCCCTACATCATTAAATTATTAGTCATCCTGGCAGCGCTTTCGGCTATGGCCATTGCCATTTTAAATCTGGAATGGCAATATAACTTAAATTAGACACTACATAATTTGGATTTTTAAACCAAATTTGAGAATACATCCATTAAATCCACATTGACTTTGATCAGCTTCATAAGGAGTATATTTTTGGGAAACAATGGTCAATGGAGGCGTCTCATTGTGTCTGGTTCATAACGTAATGCAACAAAGGATTATATATTATGTCATTGTCTAGGTATCTATTTGATATTATGGCTAGAATTATCTGAATTGCCAACAGAGCTGGAAATAGTGAGTAATCTTTAATCCTTTCTAGCTGGACATACTGTACTTGTCAATGACCTCTCAAATAGCAAGGGTTGTTTCGGCCACTGACTGTGAACATGACCCACACAAACCAAAATCAGGACCACACACACTAAAACCTCAAAATGTGTTGTCAAGTATATATTCTAGAATTGAATTGAATGTATGGAAAATAGCAAAATATATTTCCCAAGAAAATCTAATCTCTCGTTCTTTACTGTTACTACTCCTTTAGCTCCAGAATCCCTTTTTCATCAAAATGAGATCTTAGCTGCACTTTAATTGTGATTTCATTCCTCAATCAGCCAAAATAATCAACTATTTATCACTGGAATTAGTTCCCTTTTAATTATTGGCTATTTTATAGTTTGTTAGGCTATATTTATAGTGAGACTCTAGGGAGGATTAAAGACGGATTTACATCTGTTCTACAGCAGTGACAGAACATCCCAGGTGCTGAACAGCTCTTCTAAGGATTTTTTTATACAAACCAGACGTACTAATTGTGGTGTATCTCTGTAAATCTGTGCATGCACATTCACAAGAATGCATCTTGTCGTGCCACTAATATCCAAACAAATGAGCAAATAATATCCATTGTCTGCGAACATGGTTTCTTCTTATCCATTGGAAAATGTTAAAAGAATAAAAATAAACAGTATATATCCTCAAACCAGCAATTAAGTCCATTGTAATTTTCCCATCTCGCATTAGCACTCTTCGATTTCTTACCATGGTGGCTGGTTCTGCTGCACAACAGACCCAAGAAGAAACAATATGTGCCCTGGAAAGACAACTGAGAATCCAACTGTTCTGCCAGCAATGTGTCCGAACCCCCCCTCCATATATACCCTCACATCCCTTCACACCTTTACAGCAAATGATCTGGATTGGGCAACAAGAACTCTGCTGGGATTAGAAGAGGCCAATCAACTCTCTGCTTGGTTTTTGCACCCTCTTACAATCATCTGATGGACATCCCCTAACATAGATCCCCCTCCAACCCCCATATTTAGATAAAGGACAACTGCGGTCATCTCAATGACATTTATTATAAAACACAGGCCAGGCATTGAGGATTTTTTTTTTTTTTGCTGGAGGATCAACTAGGCATCTCACAGCAGATGGACCTGAACAAACACGCGCGCACACACACACACACACACACACTCATACACAGACAGCGTAACACACATCTATCTGAAGTCTGTTCTACCCCATGCCCTTGAACTTGTGGACATAACTTCCCTGCCTATTTTGGGCAGTTGTTGTTTGGTGGCTTACTATCCTCTGTCGTGACAGCAAACATCTCGCTGTCATGGCTGTTGTTTTCCCTGTGGAGGGAAAATTACAGATAGCAAACTAATTCTGTCTTTAGTAGTACCCATTGAAGCATACTTCAACCAAAATGGCTAAAGACAAGAATTACAAGAATTCTAAATGCCAACATTATCATATAAGTGATCCGAATTGCAAATGTCTTTGCTTCAACCTTTTCTGAGGCTTTCAGACGTTTTTCCATTCTCTTTTTTTTTTAAATTGAATTCTCCACTAAAGGGTTTACTGTGGGCATATATCCTATGAAGTTAGGTTGGAATGCGTCGAGGGAATTTGTTTCTTTCCAGCCAATAGCAATCGAGATGTGTCACACACAGCATGTCAGATGTAATAATTAAATTAAAATGATCCTCCAGCAACTTTAAAAGCAATTTGCTCAATCTTTTGTGAAAATGGTAAATGCCATTTTTCCTGGTTTGTGAGGCCATGGTTCCTGTGTTGATGTTATTAATCTTGGTAACTTTTTCAAATGCTTAAAGCAGTAATATTCAGGATTTAGTATCATTACCCAATTACAATATTGTAGTGTCCCAGAGGACTACCTCCAATTACCCAGCATGCTATGGTGCAGACTTTTATACTGTATCGTTCATTGAGTTTATCATAACAAAAAAGGGAGTTTGCTAAACGTTGTTCCCGCTGTCTTTTTGTGTCAGAGTGTTACTGTATGTGAATTTCATTGTCTGATTTTGTCTAGGTACCTGTATGTGTATGTACTCAGAACCAAAGAAAAGATGGCTGTCTCCATAAAGCAAGAAATTGCTGTCTTCTTTGAGAGAAGTAACCTTCAATCTACATGTATCTACAAAATACTGTGTACAATAAGTGTATACATAAAAGCTGAGAACAAGTAGCATTGATAGAACTACTTTTATGTAACAGCGGTGCGTAGTGAGCGAGAGTAAGCGCGAGCCCGAGGAACACAGACAGGCGGAATTGCCGATGAAAACGCTAGACAGCGTTGTTTTAATGAGAATACACACATACAGGGGCGAAAACCCGAAACAATGCCCAACAATCCCTGGGGTTGTTGGGGAACCTAAATACTTAATGTCCTAATGAGTAATGTCCTGCACCTGTGGGCCTAATACGCCACAGGTGTGTTGCAGGGGAAAGGAGGCACGATGCGCGCGTGGCCGTGAGCGCGCCGATCGTGACATTTTAGTAAAAGATGACCTACCATTCTGTTTGGATCTGGCCAGCACCTGGCCTGAGTGTCGCACAGCTGTGGCGGATTCCGTCATCACTACCTACTGCTTTTAATCCTGGGCGGAAGGCTGCTACAGTGCCAGATTATTATCTCACCTTTGATGGTATCCAGGCCTACACTACGTTAGTCGTGCCTACTTCCTCATTGTCTACGTTGTCTAACCTCGTTGTGTTTTGTGTAGACATCGCTTCGGACTTCCTGCTGACGGCGTTTCCCTCTACCTTCAACTCCTATGCCGAGCTCTCCCGGAGAGGATCCGCAGGCTGAGCCGCCTCAGTTAACTTTATGTTCTTTTTATGAGAATAAAGATATTCTCTTTTTACCTCTGTTTCGCTGTGGTGTCTCTGAGTGACACCACAGCCTAACACATCTCAAACGTAATTATTTACATTTGCCTAGATATTACATGGTCTGTAATACTGTACATCTGATGTCTGTAATACTGTAATAGGCCTACACAGTGACAGATTTATTTTATAGGGAAGCCTATATATTTAAATAGCGTTCACAAGAATGGGATGTACATGAAGTCACAGCGACCTTGACCTTTGACCTTCAATCATTAACATCTAATCAGTTCATCTTTGATTATTAGTGAACGTTTGTATCAAATTTGAAGAAATTCCCTCAAGGCCTTCTTCAGATATCGCGTTAACGACAATAGGACCTACATGAGGTCACAGCGATCTTGAACTTTGACCTTTGACCACAAAATGTTAGTTCCGTTGTTTGGTTGTGTGTGTCTCTCTCTCCCTTGTTCTTTAAAGAAGATTCTGACTGTTTGCTTTATTTTAGGAAGCTGTCTGGTTGCGACTCCCGCGGACTCCACTCCTGCATTCCTGCCCGCGTCTTCCCTGTACCACGGCACGGATTAACCAGAGACCGGCCTGTGGATACAGTTGATCTTTTATTTTGCTTTTGGAATAAAACTCTGTTAACCCTTATTGGTGTCTCCGCATCTCCGTTTGCATTTGGGTTCAGTCATCAGTCCTAACAGAAAAATCAGTTCATCTCTGAGTCCAAGTAAACGTTTGTACCAAAATTGAAAAAAATCCTGCAAGGCGTTCTTGAGATATTGCGTTCACAAGAATGGGATGGACGGAAAGAAAACCAGAAAACATAATGGGCCCTAGTCACGGTCACGGAGAAAGCTGATGTGCATGTCGCAAGTTCATGGTGTAAATTGATCTAAGATGTGGCCAATACTTTTTTGCTAATTTCGGGATTGCGGTAAACGGGCGCAATGGCGGCGCAGTTGTAAAAGGCTTGGATTAGAATGAATAAATTAACAGAAGGTGTCTTCAATTATGACCAATCAAATCAGTTCTTCTCGTTCCCTTTAACAGCAGCGCACTTTGTCTAGTAATAGACGGGAGAAAAGCTTCTTCCGGGAGGAAACTGTAAAAAATGATGTCCTTGTTTGGGAAGTGTACAGTCACCATGTGTGCAAATATAGCATCTCTAATAATCCACCATGTTACATGTGCATATATTTTTTTTTGTGATTGATGATTGTGACATAGGCCTACACTCAATTTCTGTGTGTGATTTTGGATATAGGTATGTGCTTAGTGCACATTCGCCTAAAGCCTGAAAACTACCACACAACGCCTGCGCTAAGACGTGGTCTGACCCGGCGTTCAATATTTGGTTTTATTTGACACCAAACTAGTATTGAGCCACCTGATTTTTACTGACACACCCTTTGCTGCGCACCCAAGCCCATTTCGGGGCGGGCGATGTTGTCACAGCCCCGCCTGTTCCTTGTTTTTGTCTTGTCTCGTCTTCCCCTGTGTCTAGTGCCATGTTTCCCTAGTGTGTCTACCTTGCTTCCGTGTTCTTCCCGGCCCCTCCCTAGCTCCGCCCTACCTCCTTATATGGTCCTTCCCCTCGTTTGCCCTTCACCGCCCTCACCTGTTTCCTGTTCCCTATTCAACCCCCTGTGTATTTAGTCTTTGTTCTCCCGTCTCTGGGCTGGTTCCTTGTCATTGTCGTATGTCGTTGTGTCTTTTCCCGGTCAATGCCTTGTTCTTGTCCTTGTTCTTGTCCTTGTCCTTGTCCTTGTCCTTGTCCCTGTCCCTTCCCCTGTCCCTTCCCCTGTCCCTTCCCCTGTCCCTTCCCCTGTCCCTTCCCCTGTCCCTTCCCCTGTCCCTGCCCCTGTCCCTGCCTGTAAATTTGGCTTTTTTGGACTCTTTCTGTCACGACCCGGCATGTTTCCCTGGTCTTGTCTCTTGTTTTCCCCTAAGTCTGTTTCCTTGTTCCCCTGGTGTCTGCCTGTTTCCCTGTGTTCTCCCTGGCCCCGCCCTGTTTCCTTATTTGGTCCTTCCCCTCGTTGTGCCTTCACCGTCCTCACCTGTGTCTCGTTCTTCCTAGTGTATTTAGTCTCTGTCCTCCCTGGTCACAGTGTTGGTTTGTCTGTTGTAGTTTGTTGCTGTTTCTGTTCCCGGTGTCCTGTTGTCTCCTTATGGTTCCCAGTCGTTGTCCTTGCCTTGCCTTGCCTTGCCTTGCCACGCCACCAGTAAGTTTTATTTCATGGACCTTTTCTGTTTTTGGTTTTCGCCCTGGCTTTTGGCCTTGTATTTTAGTTTGGACCTTTTTGTTTTCCCCTGTTGTGGGTGAGAGTTTATTAAACCCCTGTACACCACTGCCTGCCTCCCTGCTCTCTGTTCTGCATTTGGGTCACCACTCCACACACAACCTGACACTTTCTGTTTTTTCCTGGACTACCCCGAGCCGTAAGCATTTTGTGTTATAGTTTGCCTTAGCCTATTTTCTTTGTTTTTGGTTGAGTATTAATTAAAACTCCCAAAACCCTGCTGCCTGCGTGTCTGCGCTTGGGTCACAAATAACACTAGCCGTGACAGAAGAAACCAGCCATGACTGACCCAGCAGACACCCAGTGTCTCCAGAAGGAGATGCTGGTTATTCTGGACATTTGGAGGGCAGTGAGCATAACCTTTTCTTGGACCACAGACCCTAACAGAAGCAGTGGAGCTTCTTGAGAGCACCCTTGCTCCCTGTACTAGACTTCGGAACGTACCAGTTCTCCTTTGTTCACAGACTGCCCTGCTACCCTCCTTCCAGCCCCCGCTCTGGTATCGGCTAGCTCCGGCCCCACTAGCCTCCCTCCAGGTCGAGCTCCAGTGTTGGCTAACTCTGATACCCCTAGTCTCCAGCCAGTTCCCGTTTCCCAGAGGTCCCACTTCTGGGGGTCACTGCTGGCCCGCCCTGCCTGACCCCTAGTCCTTCCATGCCAGCTCCTTGCCTGACCCCTTGCGTTTCCACGCCAGCTTCCTCCCTGACCCCTAGCGCTTCCAAGCCATCCCCCGGTCCGACCACTAGTGTCCCCAGGCCAGCTCCTTGTCGGACCCCTAGTTCTTCCACGCCAGCTCCTTGTCTGACCCCTAGTGCTTCCACGCCAGTTCCCTGCCTGACCCCTAGTGCTTCCACGCCAGCTCCCAGTCCGGCCCCTGGCACATCCCCGCCTGGGCCGCCACTCTCCAGTCCGGTCCCTGGCATTCCCTCGCCTGAGCCACCACAACCTGATCGATCCGGACCCAGTCTGTTCTTTGGCGGCCACAGATTTCAAGACCCCAGCCTGTCCTCCGGAAGGGTTCCGTCTCGGTTGCTGGCCTTTCGGAGAGGTCCCGCCTCTGCCTCCGGCCCGCAGGCCATACTCCGGAGAGGTTCCGTCTCCGCTGCTGGGCTCCGGCCAGGCCCCTGGAGAGGTTCTGCCTCTTCCTCTGGCCCCCAGGCCGTCCGCCGGAGAGGTCCCGTCTCAACCTCCGGTCTCCTGTCCGGCCCACGGAGGGGTCCCGTCTGCTTTTCTGGGCTCCTGCCCGTCCACTGGAGAGGTTCGGCCATCTCCGACCACCAGCCAGTGCCCCAGAGGGGTCCTGTCTATGTTTCTGGTCTCCTGCCCAACCCCTGGAGGGATCCCGTTCCCCGGCTTCCTCCCGGATAGAGCCCAATGTCTGGGGATAGAGCCCAATGTCTCCGCTAACGGCTGTCTCCGGCCACGCTAGACATAAAAAATGTATATAGCTAACGGTAGATGTCCACTTTTCCGGCAAAGCCTCAGTTGGTTACAAATTTTTTTCTATGGATAGTGGCAAGGCGTCGTTGGCGGTTGCGCAAAGCATCTCAGGATGACTCTCCCTTGGGAGTCCTTCATTATAATACAACGGCACGTGTTAAATAATCGACAATATTACAGCGATCGCGGGATTTACTCATTTTTTATGACCCTGGACAGCAAATAGTGCTTGAAAGAAGGTGGCAGAGATTGTTCGTGTCTCTGGTGGGTTTTATAAGTTCGTTTCTCCCCTGCATTCTTCTTCCCATCCTTTTCTCCACTCCTTCTCGCTCCAAACTTCATTGCCCTTTCCCACCCACTAGCCTATAGGCCCTATTCCTATGTCTTGTCCTCTTCTCAACCCTGCCTGTCATCGAACTTTCAATAATTCCGTCACTCCGCCGAGTTCCTTTCTGGGATAAATGATGTCACCTCCTCATAGCTCCTTCAAGTGCCTGTCGGCACGCCGCTTGACTTACAGCACCAACTGGCGCCCCTGCAACCGTGCGGGAGGGAGTGAAGAGACACTGACTGAGAGACAAAAATCTGCATGTAAATATGGGGAAACTGGAATGCAGTATGATTTCAGTAGTCTATATATAGTCTACTGTATGTAGGATATATAGGCTACAGTATACTGTATACATTAATATAGCCTACACAGTCTTCCTTCTGTTTCATGCATCTGAACACTCTTCCTCTTCGTAGTAGGCCTATCACCATCACCATAGCCCCCTCCTAATGCTGTAGGGGTGGGG
This sequence comes from Percopsis transmontana, assembly GCA_025447815.1. NCBI lineage: Eukaryota > Metazoa > Chordata > Actinopteri > Percopsiformes > Percopsidae > Percopsis > Percopsis transmontana. The sequence continues at coordinate 10,883 of JAOEHI010036946.1, read as the reverse complement.
GTCGCATGGTGTTCCACCCCACTGTATAAATAAGGCTCGACGAGCTATGCGGTCAACGTGTAGGCATAGACCTGCATATTGCAGTACAAGTTAAGTCAAGGGTTTTAATTGACTTAACTATCAGTTACAGTTACAGCATTTAGCAGACGCTTTTATCCAAAGTGACTTACAATTACATTGTTCTATTACATGGAGCAGATAGGGGTTAGGCATCTTGCTCAAGGATTCTTACAGGTAGGCCGACTCTGGGGCTTGAACCCAGAACCTTACGGCTGGGAGTCCAACACCCGGACCACTAGACTATCCTGACTATCCTGAGGTGAACTATCACTTTAAAAGGTAGGGGGAAGTCAGGTAGCCTATATTGGGCCACTTTTTGGCAATTTTATTTGAAAGAACCATAAAAATACCAATACACATAACATCTGGTGCATTTTAGCTAATGGCCCAATTTACCTGACTTCACTATATGCTAAGGTTGACTCATTAATATGCAAGAGACAAAAACCTTTACAAATGTTTTCCTTTATACAAAAAGCTCTGTACATCGGCTAAATGTTGATCTTACTTGCCGCATGCACTAGAGGTCAGTGAATATATATTTTTTAACAGGTTTACCAACTAGAGCTAATTATATCATGTAAGAAAGAGTTTATCCAAGATTAAAAATTCACTTTACGTCAGTCATGAAACGCACAAAGGACGCAACCCATCCACGTGTCAAACAGACAAATGCATTTTCAGCATGACAGATAGCATGGCACTCATGATTGACGATTAGCAAAACCTCTCGGGCCAATGCGTTGGGTTCCGCAGGGGAGAGACGCGCCTTTTTGTCTTATGCATTCCTCGGACGTCGCCGGCTGATTCTTTCTGCCCGTCCTGGTAGGTAGGCCTACACGGCGAGGCCAAGCCGGTGCTCGCATGCCTATTCATCGCGCTGACGCTCTTTTCGCACCTTCTCAACGGATTCACTCTGTTCGAGTTGAGGCTCTCCACGGAGCTCTCATGGCAGCCGAGCTTCGTCCTCCTCAAGAACCTTATAAGACAAATCAGAAGGTTCTGTTATTTATGAGGATTTCTATTTAGACTTATTACATCCTAACAAGCACAAAACGAGTTATGAGTTTATTATGAATAGCAGTGAGTCTATATCCGATGATCACTAGACCAAGAAGGATAACATCCCACTTTAATATAGATAATATATTTACAAATATTATGGAAGAAAATACAGTGAGCGGGCAGTTTTTGTGATCTACGACTGTGATTATATGTAAATTATAGGAAGAATAAGGATGCCAATAGATTTAAATAAAGGCGAGGGAAAATGGAGGAATCAGTGCATGTAGAGATTAATTACTTATACAAAACAGGAAAAGAGTAGGCCTACATGAATAGGATGATATTGACAAGGCCTAAACATTTCTGAAAATATTCAAGTCATTATATGATAAAAATTGTCCAATAAAACAATACAGTAGAAAGGAAAATTATACAGATAGGCTGTGGATTACAACGGGACTACAAAATTAACTATAGAACTATGGAGGTAGAAAATAAATATAAATTATACAAAAATAATAATAAAAATAATAATATCAGGAGATGCAAGAAGGAATAATTTAAGAAAGTATTAGATATATAATTAGAAATGGATCAACAAACACAAGTTACCCTCAGTATTTTATTGACAACGACAAGATTATAAACAATATGAATGATGTTTAATGGGTTTAACAACTTTTTTGTAAGTTTGGGTCCAAAATTGGCATAAGAAATCAATGATCCACGGCCAAAGGGAGGGGGCTGTTGATGATTATAGGGATAGAAATACAAGCTACGTTTTTCTGAGAACAGGAACGAAATTATCGATATGGTTAGGAGGTGTAACAATTATATACAGCTGTGGATAGATATAATTTTACTAACTACAGGCCTGTATGTTTACTTTCTCTGTTAAGTATGTTAAGTTATCTCTGTTAAGATATTGGAAAAACTATTTATTGAAAGGCTAGACACTTTCATTGAGAAGCATAAATTGTGGATTTAGAACAAACAGGTCAACATCCATGGCACTAATTGAGAAGAAATAACTAGCTGTTTAAAAAAAAGAATTACACAGTGGGAGTATTTATACTGTAGATTTAAAAAAAATAATTTTATACCATTGATCATGAACAAACATTTAATACAATGGAAAGGTACGGAATTAGGTGTTGTGCTTAAATGGTTGTGTAACGGGCGGGGAGTGGCGAGTGCAGGCGCGAGCCGGAAAGAAACAAAGCAGCTAAGTGATGGCGTTCCAACGAGCAGTGCTAGTGCGTTTACAGTATGCTAATATTTCCAAAACCAATACAAAGTGCCCTTTGGCGAAACACAGGATACCTCACACAACGTTACGGTACAACAGAAACAATGACCGACAGCACATTGAGTGGTTACGACTCAAATAAGTAAATTACAATGGTGGTTTGACACAAACAAATTATCATTCAATTTAAACAAAACCAAACTTAGGCTTTTTGAAAATTGTAAAATAAACACACGTATAAGTGATGATAGATAATAATTATATTAATATATAAAGAGTATGAACATAGGAGGATGAACAGAGAGGTGGTTGTTTTGGGTATTGCATGTATAACGGACACTGGTTGTGAACTGGTTCAGTTAGTAGGCCTAGTGTAGGTATGGAAAAGGGGCTGGACAAGTCAATATCTTACTTCCTGCTCCTTTTCGGACATGTGGTATTTACTTGTGTTGTCTATTGAGCAGTCGTTGTTTATGTTTAATGTAAATTGTATTGGTTGTTCTTGTTTTTATTCTATTTTTTGTTTTGTTAACATGTTAGAAATAAAAATAAAATCTAAAATAGGCCCCAATTTAGTAGGCCTACTGTATGTGGCGTGCATGGTCATGTTTTATCTTAATTTTTTAAATTAAATATAAAAAATGACCATGCACCTCACATACAGTAAAGTTGGGGCCTATTTAAGATTTAGATTTTTAAATGGGTTGGTTCGAAATTACAACAGATTGGTGTTCTGAGTGTTTTTCTATATACCCACGTCAAATATGGTGTAACATGTGAAGGGTGCTGAGTAGGCTACAGGTGCAGACACGGTGAAACACTGAAACACAAGGAAAATAAATGAACGGACACGAAGAAACTAAGTAGCGATCTAGGCTTTACCTGAAGCATGCAACTTCAATCAACACAATAATCAACAAAGACACACACGGAAATCCTGACATTTAGACCCCCACAGTTACACACAGGCGCAATAAATGTGTGATGAATGAGATGATGAACGGGAGGAGGGCGCACCATAGGTGCGGCGCTGGAAGTATGGAAACATTTTACTGTACTTACTGTACTATAAGATACATACATTTAAAATCAGTCCTCAATTCAATAGTTTGCCCTTTCAGAAAAAATATTTCTAATAGGTTTCCACTAGATACTTGTTCTGGAGGTGCTTCTCTATGCCACATCAAATATGGAGACATTTTACTGTAGAAATGTCAAGAAATAGTAGTCGTAATAGACTATTATTACGGATGGTAATAATTGCGTTCTTTTGAATGAGTTAGCAGTTGGAGAGTTGGTTTTTGACCGAGTAAGGCTCAGAATGCGCATAAAATACCGGTGCGTAAGGGCACAACCGGTCACTTTAGCATGCACCTGGGCCATATTGTGAGCAGGAACTGCTGGCTTCCTGCCTAAAAAACGACGTCTGTCGTAGACTACCATTCAATTATATTCGCAGTCACCGAGCAGATTGACACATGGCACGAATCATATCAAATACATGCTCTGTGGACAAAGGTCGAAATGTTTTGGACGATTCACCTTTTAGCGTAGGGTACAACACATTCTAACCCTCAATAAGCCTAAATAGGAATTAGCCTACAATTCCAGGTGTGAATTGCCCCCTTCTCCTCTCTCTCTCTCTCTGTTTCTCTCTCTCTCTCTCTCTCTCTCTCTCTCTCTCTCTTTCTCTCTCTCTCTATATATATAAATACATACGACACATGCATATAGGGCATGAATCGAAACTTCATAAGAAAAGCTCAAATAGCGTGCCAGTAGCTCTTGGTGGTACTTATTTTATTTTGTTCAGGGATTTATGGGTGGTCACAAACGATGATCGAAGAAGGGCGAAACTTCTCGGACCAGTGCGTTTGGTTCCGCGGAGGAGAGAACCGGTCCGAGGCGCGCCTTTCTGTCTCCGGGCATCTGGACGTCGGCGGCTGCCTCTTTCTGTCCATCCTACCACGTGGCGAGGCCACGTCGGTGCTCGTATGCATCTTTGTGGCGCTGACTCTCCTGTCGCTCCTTATCAACGGATTCACTCTGTTCGGGTTGATGCTCTCCGAGGAGCTCTCATGGCAGCCGCGTTTCGCCCTCCTCAAGAACCTTATCTACAGCGACCTCATCCAGACCGTTACTATCGGCCCGTCCGTCATTTACTCGCTGGTCCAGCGGCGGACGATGAACTTCAACGCGTGGTGCTACATGCAGTACGTCTCTGGCACCGTGAGCGTCTTTTGCAGCCTTTTTACCCTCACGTCGATGGCGTTCGAGCGCTATCTGTACGTATGCCACGCCATTCGTTACCTGGCGATTCTCACGCCGCTTCGGCTTCGCCTCGCCGTCAGCGTCACCTGGGGGTTCTCCGTGGCAATTGGCTTCACCAATGTCGTGCTGGTGAACACGGGAGGGCAAGAGGTGGTCATGGAGGCGCACGTCACCACTGGGCTGTTGTGCGAGCCCGACACTATGGATCGGCACATGGGGTTCCCGCGAGCCGCCGCAGTGTTCCGCAAACTCACAGGCTCACTGGTCTTGCTTGCCTGTCTACTCGTGTACGCGTTCTCCTACGTGCGGATGTACCAGGACGCACGAAAAGCAGTCCTACCGTTCAACGTGGTGAACACTAAGGCACGCGGCACCGTGATGTTCTACTGCGGTATGCTGCTGCTGCAGCTGCTGCCCATTTTCCTCAAAGTTGTGTCGGACGCGCTCTGGGAGCTGGGGGGAACGGGGGCCATGGTGAGCCCGTGGCACTCGCTCCCCATTAACAACAGCGCGACCGCGTCCCCCGGCAACCTCCATCCATCCACGCCGCCGTCGCTGTCCGCAGCCATGCTGCACATGTCTCTGCTGGTAATGCTGATTTTTCCGCCCTGCATCAACCCGCTCATCTTCGGCCTCAGGAACCCGGAGGTCCGCCGCGCGCTTCCAGGGTTTTTCTGGAGAAAGAAAGATGCTGTCGGGCGCGTAATAAGCCCACAGCCCACTTCAGTGGTGGTTCGGCCAGCAGTATGCCTACAGGACAGACCAAACGTTCACCAGGCACAGGTGAACGGGGAGGAACGAGGCGGAACGAAGACCTTCTTAATATCCCCATGTGAGGATGAGCGAGTAGAGGACACCAATAGAGAGTGTCAAGACAAGAGACAAGGGCCCTCATTTATCAAACCTGACCAAATGCGATCTTAAAATAAGTGTGAGCTTATTTCGCCGATAGGTGGTATTTAATAATTTTATCTTTGCTGTTCAGGGAGGGTGTACCTGGCATATATCACATATATTTTAAATTATAATCATGTTCTCACGGTGGTTTGACACAAACAAATGATCATTACATTTAAACAAAAACAAACGTATGCTGTTTGGAAATTGTAAAATAAACACACGTATAAGTGATGATAGATAATATTAATATAGAAAGAGTACGAAAATACATTTCTGGGAGTGATATTATACCACAAAATCTGCTGGAAATCTCATATAAGATGTGCCAGTAAAGTTAGCAGTTCTGGGAAAAACAATGCACATTCTGGATCATAAAGCGTTGTACACTGTATTGTTCACTTGTATTACTGTATATGAATTACTATTCATATACAGTATGAGTATGAACATAGGAGGATGAACAGAGAGGTGGTTGTTTTGGGTGTTGCATGTATAATGGACACTGGTTGTGAACTGGTTCAGTTAGTAGTGTAGGTATGGAAAAGGGGCAGGACAAGACAATATCTTACTTCCTGCTCCTTTTCGGACATGTGGTATTTATTTGTGTTGTTTATTGAGCAGTCGTTGTTTATGTTTCATGTAAATGGTATAGTCCACCTGTCATGTATCACATATATTTTAAATTATAATTATGTTCTGACATGTCTACTTTTTCCAAGGCCTCCTGGAAATGGCAAAATTCTACATTTGGTAGGCTATGGCTCTTAACAGATGGCCCGTTCCATTTTTAGTAAGGCCATTCCGAGAGCATGTGGGATATGTTGACAATATTCTGGTTTTAGGAGCATGTAGGCCCACAGGAGAACAAGACATTGCGTCTTTAAACTTGTTAGTCAGAACTGTGAAGGACTTTACACGAAAATTGGAAGCGCATGATAGCCCTCTCCCTTGACGCATTGCTCTGCACAGAGTTTGGGGAGGGAAATAAAATTGATATTTATAAATTCTATAAAATGTATGAAATAGATTTTTTAAATCTCACAATGTTATTCCAGAAGACAAATTTTGATTTGTCTTTTCAAACACGCAAACGCTGGATATTCTGCCACTTTGTAAGAGATTGTCATTTTGTAGGCATATAAATAAAATACACAGTTAAGTGAAGTGAAGTTAAAGCCACAGTATAATGCATATTGTATATATGTATAGCCAATGTATATTGGCTTTATGTTTTATTCAAAGACCAGACCATAATTACAATTCCACACCACCACCCACAACTTTATCAATGCCCAAATGCTGGGCAATCTTTGAAAATCAGTGTAGTCAATGTTAATGTGTTTTTTTCCCTTGCTGAATTGTACATTTGCCAAACTCTATTAGGTTGCTGTTATGTTTTTATTAATCATATTTTTTTTACAGGATTAGCCTTTTGTATCTATGTGCAAAAGCACATAGAAAGCAATCCATAGCCTCCTTATCTATCTTAGATTTGGCCAGCTCATGAATGCACATCATTTGAGACAAGGGAAACAGAAGAATGTTTCTATAGTGTTGCAGAATAGGCATAGGCCTAAATGCAGTCTCGCATTCGATATGCAAGAGCAGTGGAGCAACTTCTTTCAAGCCTTTTTCTTCTAAAACAAGTGGTGGGGATCTTGGGTAGGGGTAGGGACATATCGTGCCTGCTGCTGATTGCTGAAAAACATTATGTTGAATCAATGTTTCTTTTTTACTATTGTACTGTATGAATCAACACTGACAGAATGAAATTCCTTTACAGTATTCTTAAGGGGGGTAATTTTATGCTTTTAGGGAAAGTAGCCTGGTAAGACTGTCCTGATTTGTTCTGTTAAGATTATCAGTCTGTAAAATCTCATTAGAAGTGCAGTCCTCTGATGAAAGATAACATTATGTGAAGACTCAGTCAGTATTCTGTGTTGGACAATATTTTGTGAAGATAAGCTTGTTTCGTTTGTGATTAAATATGGCTATTGTGTTTCTTAAATAAAAATTGTATGCAAAACTATTCTATACACCTTTCACAGGTGTATAGTTAATTATTGTTGTACTGTGAACCTATGAACATTCTTTGTGATTGTCATGAAAAAGTTCTCAGCAAAGACAAAACTTGGGTTGTCTATAAGACTTCTCTAATGCAATTGCATGGAAGTAAACAGCAAGGCCCAAACACATGCAAACAGAGTTCTTCAAAAATGGTCACGATCAGTGCGCACCGGTCCGTGCGCGCACCGTGCCCCTCTCCCATTCTGCACGCCTGGGGGGGATTAGCGCTCCCAGGTGTGCCTCATTGCTACAATGAGTAGTGACTATTTAAGTTCCACAACGGCACTAGGTGTCGTTGGTCATTTTTGGTGTTTACACCACTGTTGTTTGTCAGTTCCATTATTAAATATCGCTTATAGCGTATACTCTGTTCTCGCCTGCATGTGTTTTCCCTCTGGCTCGCACTTGCTTTCGCCATCCACCCTCCGACGCTCACAAAAATACATATAATACAATACATTTCTTGATTATAATACTAGTTCATAAAAGGGGATTAAATCTGCTAGCACTGCCCTAAGAAGACAAAAACATTGACCTTCAACTGATACTGTCCAAGATGGGAATTTTTACTGGAAACAGTTTCCCATAATTAAAACAAAGAAAAACTGTGCTAGTTAACCGTCCAAGGTGGTGTCACAGAAGTTGCACCTGGGACATTGATATAAAAGGTAAGTATAAGGTCAGTTTCTAAGAATCACATGATATCACACGAAATAAGGCAAACGATAAATGTGTGTCTAGGAAAAAGCAAAAAGAATATCAGTTATAATGTAAAGCTTCGTGGGAGAGCAGGCGCGAGCCAGAGGAAAACACACACAACGAGCGAGCAGTGGAACGCGTGGAGCGTGAAATTTAATAGCTGAACACAAAGCATGTAAGGCATAAACGCCAAAACACCTAACAATGACCCACCGCACCTAGTGCTGTGAGGTAAACTTAAATACCTATACTAATGAACCTAAATTGCATGCACCTGTGCGGGGCTAATTCCCGGCAGGTGCGCAGCCCAGACGAGAGGCACGTAGCGTGCACGAGCAGGTGTATGCCAATCGACTCTGCATATAACAAGCGAAAGTGGTTCTAATTCTTTTAATGTCTAAAGACAGACAGGTGTTTGAAATGGACCACTGGCTGGGTGTGCATATACAACCAGTGTATCACAACACACACAGGGCAACTTAGATCTTCTTTATGATGGCTTTATATGATTTGTGTTCCACAAATTGCAGCATAGGCCTTCAACCTGAGAAGTGGTCTAAGTTGGTCTATGGTCCCTTTACAGTTTTTTCTGATTACTCAGGCACAATTCTTGAAACTATAGGCTATATTTACTAAACTGTACAAATGAAATACAAAACCTTACACAAAAAAGCAAAACATGATATATATCTTGAAAAAGCAAACGATTGTCGCAAAACTCTTCAAACTGTTAAATTTTTTGGTTTTGTGTCAATCAATAAAGTACACTCAAACCATCTTTGAATAAGAACACAGAGCAGCAACTATGCACTGTGTAGTATAAATGATAGAAAAACACTTTTTCGGTGTGTAGGGCAGAGCAGCTTTCAAGAAAGTTTTGTCATGCATGTAGTACAGTAAAACACACATGCACACAGGTGTCCAAATGTCTAGTATGGTATTTATGTGTATTCCAAACATAACACACTATCAATGCAAATAAGGGGAACAAATTATCTATTTATTTTCTCAAAAGGTTCTACTGTAACACTTCTCAAACAAAAGCTCCATAGAGGAAATCAAAAACATTTTGGCTAAGAAAAAATAGCAGGGAGTCTGGCCATAAGATTTCATTCACATCACACGTAATGTTTTCTTGAGCTAGGTAGCATAGAAAGTATTGTCTGGAGTGCCGTATCCAGGCATGGAAACTGCCTTCTACTCATCATACTGGTAAGTATGGATGTATCGAAACATCAGCTTTATTCCCCAGGATAGGCCAGCAGCAGACAAACGTTTTAACAGCAATAACATGATGGTAAGCATGTATGAACATATGCAATCATGATAACATATATACAGTAATATGCATACACATAATACCCATAATAGGGTCAAGCAATATCTGAAAACAACCTTAATATTCACGTTAGTGAAAATGATACAAGAAACAGAAGAAAGATGTGTACAACAATTGAAAGACAAAGAATAGGTGGAGCTGAGGATGTGGCAGGTTTATGAAGCGATCTTCGCAAGCAAAATAGTAATAGAGGGGGGATTATTTAAAAGAACCTCCTTTATTCAAAGGGCCAATGAGGTTGGTGTAGGGAGTCAGCTGGGTTTTGGTGAGTGAGTCAGGTGACAGACAGCTGACTGACAGCAGTGGGCAGACTACCGTGGCCTGCCAGAACTAACGCTAGGCTTAATTTGAAATAAATCATGCACCCTGCCTTTAAACCATGCTATGAATTTTTATATCAGGGACCAGCCACAGTTGTCTGTTTACCAAGGGCCAGAGCTCCCAACAATATACCATTATTAGAGTTCTGGCAAACACTCACGATAGACATGAGCAACAGGAACACAAGGCTGACTAGCTATTCTAACACATGTTGGCACTAATGATGTGAGGATGAAGCAATTAAACTCCTAGCAGCTCGAGTTAAGTTAAATTAAATTCAACATTAATCTTTTCTGCAGTGCCTTTATAGAATCAATGTTTTCTGCGGCACCAGTGAAGCATGTTAAACAAGTAAAACAGGTTAAGCAAATTTCTGAGTCAGCTGAACTGCATTTCATAAATGTGCGTGTCTGCTAAATTGCACAGAGAGAATAAGATACCTGTAAAAAGTACCTGTTACATTAAGTAAGGTGTAACAAAAAATAAGAAAAGAATAAGTAAAGGTATGCAGAAGTAAGGTTTAAGAAGGTGTTTCAGAGGGACGACTACCGATTAAGATATTTGATTAAAATACACCAGAAACTGTGGTTAACACATTTGAGATTATACTAGCTAACACTAACACTGCTGACTCCAGCATTTATTTGAGCTAGCTGTGGACCTTGGCTGTAGGTAGCACCAGCATGAATCTACGCTAGAGCCTATAACGAAAATATGGCCATGTCTCTTGTAAGCAATTGGGACCTATAATTACGTTTAGAAGTACAACAAATTCAAAAGTTATGTTCCTTATTTGTAAAACGTTTGTGAATTAACCGTAATAACCACTTACCATCAGACACTTAAGTAATTTTAAGTAACCTATAATTACGTTTAGAAACACAATGAATTCGAATGTAACAAAGGTGTGTGTTGGACGAGAGTAAGCGCAGCCAGCAAAAACACACACAAGCTGAATTACGGGTGAAACGC